>CAUYQV010162839.1:0-59541 GCA_963574575.1 Galagoides demidoff | reverse complement strand
CTGATGTATAATGAGCTGTGCCTTCTCAAAGAAAGCTTTTGCACAATCACTGCATCTGTAAGTTTTCTCACCTGTATGGTTTCTCTGATGCTTAATGAGCTGTACTTTCTGAACAAATGCTTTCCCACATTCACTGCACTCATAGGGTTTCTCCCCTGTATGAATTCTCTGATGCCTGAGGAGCTGTGGCTTCCAAGCAAAGGCTTTCCTACATTCACTACATTCAAAGGGCTTTTCTCCAGTATGGGTTCTCTGATGATGAATGAGACTTGACTTCTCACTAAAGGTCTTCCTGCATTCACTGCACTCATAGGGTTTCTCCCCTGTATGTGTTCTCTGATGTGATATCAAGCTTGATTTCTGGGTGAAAGCTCTCCCACATTCACTGCATTCATAAGGTTTCTCCCCAGTGTGAGTTCTCTGATGTGTTAGGAGTTGAGACTTCCCAAAGAAGGTTTTTCCACATTCAACACATCCATAGGGTTTCTCTCCTAAATGAATTTTCTGATGTCTCATTAACTCTGACTTCTGAAAGAAGGCTGCCTCACAATCACTGCATTGATAATTTTTCTCTCCTGTATGAGTTATCTGATGCTTAATAAGCTGTGGTTTTCTGATGAAGGCTTCACCACATTCATTGCACTCATAAGGTTTCTCACCTGTATGAATCCTCTGATGCCTAATGAGAAGTGAGTTTCTACTGAAGGCTTTTTTACATTCACTACATGCATAAGGTTTCTTCCCTGTATGGGTTCTCTGATGAGTAATAAGCTGTGACTTCCAAAAAAAGGCCTTTCCACAATCACTACATTGATAGGGTTTCTCTCCTGTATGTGTTCTTTGATGGGTAATGAGCTTTAATTTCTGGGAGAAAGCTTTCCCACACTCACTGCAACAATAAGGTTTCTCTATTGTATGGGTTATCTGATGTCTTTTAAGCTGTGACTTTCTGCTGAAAGCTTTTCCACATTCACTGCATGCATAGGGCTTCTCTCCAGTATGAGTTCTCTGATGTAAAATGAGCAATGACCTCCTACTAAAAGCTCTTTGACATTCACCACACCCATATGGTTTTTCTCCTGAATGAGTCCGTTGATGAATAATGAGCAATGACTTCTGTGAGAAGGCTTTTCCACATTCATTGCACTGATAGGGCTTCTCTCCTGTATGAGTTCTTTGGTGTATAACAAGCTGTGACTTCTTGTTAAAAACTTTGCCACACTCCATGCACAAATAGACTCCTGTATGTGTTATATGATTCATTATAAGCCATGACTCTTTACCGCTGGCTTTTCTACATTTCCTGCAATTACAGTATTTTACTCCACCATGAGTTCTGTCAGATTTAATATAACATGATATTTTCTTATTGAGCTCGTCAAGTTTCCTTCTTTCACAGTTATTTTTAGAAATAAGAACATCAAAAGGATGTTTTAAACATTTTTCACCTGTGTCACATTTATGAGATCTTATTCCTAAATGAACAAAGTGCATGCTCGAATTAAATATTCTCCCCAAAACATCATATTCACAAGCACTCTCCATACTTTTAAGTGTGTCTTCATCATCTTGGTGCAGCATTTTGCATTTGTTATCTAGCCAGACTTCTAAAAAAGGAAAAAACAAGCCATACTGTGTAATTCCCCCAGTGATTATGCTTACTGAATATAGCTCTTCTGACATGGAGCCAGGATCCCTGTCCCCTCAACACAAAACAATTCCCTCAAATAATGTCTCCTTATTGGGCATTGAAAATTTTCACAGAAATGAAAATGTATTTTAAAATTATAATTGTTTATAACATAAAAAAATAATAAGAAAAAAGAAATATACTCAAGAAAGAGTAATCATAAGATTAAAAAAATATGAGCTCGGTGCCTGTAGCACAGTGGTTAAGGTGCCAGCCACATACACCAAGGGTGGTGGGTTTGAACCTGCCCCAGGCAAGCTAAACAACTGCAACAAAAAAATAGCTAGGCATTGTGGCAGGCGCCTATACTCCAAGCTACTTGGGAGGCTAAGGCAAGAGAATTGCTATTTGTGAGACTTTTTCGAGACTCATAGTGAGTCTCAAAAAAATATGGAGCAATATCTAATTAGATGCTGGGATGACTGGTTTACTTATTCAACAATAATGTCTTCTGTATATATAACTTTATTAATAAAATACCAGTCAAGTGGACAAGTAAGTACCCTACCACCAGAGACCTTCACAATACAGTTAAGAATGCAAATAAAGGCTCAGCACTTGTGGCTCAAGTGGCTAAGGCGCCAGCCACATACACCTAAGGTGGCGGGTTCGAATCCAGCCCTGGCCCGCCAAAACAACGATGATGGCTGCAACCAAAAAACAGCCAGGCGTTGTGGTGGGTGCCTGTGGTCCCAGCTACTTGGGAGGCTGAGGCAAGAGACTCGCTTGAGCCCAGGAGTTGGAGGATGCTGTGAGCTATGATGCCAAGGCACTCTACCCAGGGCAAGAGCTTGAGGCTCTGTCTCAAAAAAAAAACAAAAGAGTCATATGTAGACCAAGTGGATCTCACTTGAAGAGTTTACAGAAAAAATGTTTTATGAAGTATGAGAACAAAGAAAAACAATTCTAAATTAAAATCTAGCCAAGAAATAAGATCTAAAAAGTATGTTTAGGGCAGTGCCTATGGCTCAAAGGAGTGGGGCGCTGGCCCCATATACTGGAGGTGCCAGGTTCAAACCAGGCCCCAGCCAAAAACTGGGGGGAAAAAAAATATATATATATGTATATATATATGTTTATCTACTTTAAAGTAAATTAAATTATTGTTGTTTGTTGTATCAAACAACAAAGTAGTTCATCTATAGACTTAAAAGTTAGATGTTCAACAGCATCAAATATAAACTTTAAAAAAATTTTAAATCTTGTTATTTATAAAAGAGGTGGATCACCTTTTATTGGAATTAAATAGGGGTACATGTATATTTCTCCACTCCCTGTGGTTCAAATAACCTTCATTTCATCCTATTTCTCCAAACTGATCCTCTTACTTGCAGTTTATCTCTCATTTCTAGTCACCAGTAATCTTCATAAAATATATTTTTTGAGACAGTCTCTTCCTATCACCCGGACTAGAGTGCTGTGGCATCAGCCTTGCTCATAACCACCTAAAACTCTGTTTTTTTTCTTCTTCTTAGAGACAGAGTCTCATTTTGTCACCCTCGGTAGAGTGCTGAGGCGTCACAGCTCATAGTATCCTCCAGCTCTTGGGCTTAAGTGATTCTTTTGCCTCAGCCTCCCGTGTAGCTGGGACTACAGGCACCTGCCACAATACCGGGCTATTTTTCATTGCAGTTTGGACGGGGCCAGTGCCCTACTCACTGAGCCACAGGTGCCACCCCTCTTCAAAAAATGTAATCAGACCTTTTCATACCCCTGCTCTCTTTGATAAAACTCAAACTGTTACCATGGCCTGCATGATCTGATTTTGTCCAACCTCTCCAACTTTATCTTGTAATATTCTCACTCACCACTCCTTGGCCATGCTTGATTCCTTCCCACTCCTGGGATCACAAAGACACTTTGTGCCTTAGGGCTTTTGCATTTGCTATTCCTTTTATTTGGTATCTCCTCCCAATTTTTAGCATACCTGGCTCATGCAGATCTAAAGATCATTTTAGCGCAGTAACAAATACCCTGCTTATTTCCTTCATGGTCTTTATCAAATAGATAATCCTCTTCTGTGTCTCCCACTAGAATGTAAACCTCATAACAGCAGGGGACAGGTTTGTATTTTTCATGATGTACCCCAACCACATAGCACATAAGCCCCCAATACTTAGTAGAAGAAAAACTGTTCACTTATCATGGTACCTTTTTTTTTTCTTTTAAACAGTTTCACTTTCTTCCACCTTGTGGAGTGCTCACAGCTCACAGCAACCTCAAACTCCTGGGCTCAAACAATCCTCTCGCCTTAACCTCCCAGGTACCTGGGACTATAAGCACTCTCCATAATGCCCAGCTACTTTTTTTTTTTTTTTTTTTTTAGAGACAGGGACTCACTTTTGCTCAGACTAATCTGCAACTCATGAGCTCAAGTGATCCACCCACCTCAGCCTCCCAGAGTGGCTGGGATTACAGGTGTGAGCCACCAACCCTGACCCCTATCATGGTACTTGTAAAGCATTTCCTTTCTGTATCATTAATCTTGATCATTAACTTTGCACCTTCACACAAATACTTAATGTTCAAATACTAACTTAAAGGATATTTTAGTTTGGTATTTCCTTCTAAATTTAAATTCTATGCTGTGGCATCATAGCTCACAGCAACCTCCAACTCTTGAGCTCAAGCAATCTTCTTGCCTCAGTTTTTCTATTATTAGTAGAGATGGGGGTCTCATTTTTGCTCAGGTAGGTCTCAAACTCATGAGCTCAAGCAATGCACCTGCCTCGGCCTTCCAAAGTGCTAGGATTACATGTGTGAGCACCAAGCCCGGCCTAAAAAATGATGTTCTTAAAGAGAAGGAAACAAACCTAACTCCACAGGTTGTATTGGGAGCCAGGACGAAGAAGGAATGGAGACTAAAGAAGCTAAGAAGCAGCACCTTATGTAAGAAGGCAGGGTCTTGGGTGCCTGGTCTCAAACTCGTGAGCTCAATCAACCCGCCCACCTCAGCCTCCCTCATAAACAAATTTCAAAAGTGCCTCATTAAAAACCTGAGATTTGGGCTCGGCACCTGTGGCTCAGTCGGCTGGGGTGCCAGCCACGTACACCTAAGGTGGTGGGTTCGAATCCCCAGCCCGGACCCGCCAAACAACAATGATGGCTGCAACCAAAAAAATAGCCGGGCGTTGTGGCGGGCGCCTGTGGTCCCAGCTATTTGGGAGGCGGAGGCAGGAGACTCACTTGAGCCCAGGAGTTGGAGGTTGCTATGAGCTGTGATGCGATGGCACTCTACCCAGGGGGATAGCTTGAGGCTCCATCTCAAAAAAAAAAAAAAAAAAAGATATTGAGAATTTAGAAAGGAGTTGGGATCAAGGCCTATTATTAATTTACACGAATAGCAGAAACTTATTTCTTAAGCTATGGGAAAAAGCAAAAGAGAACTTCACGAGCTTATCATTCAGTACAAACTTTAATTTTAAAAGTTAACCCCTGGAGAGATTATATAGGTTGTTGATACTCAATTCCTCCAATCGATTTGCTCCCTTCTCTGTCTTCTAGGACCTTGTTCAAGGCTTACCTACAAAGTCACCCATCCTCTCTGTGGATGCTTTTTCAACTCCTCAGAGTGTCTTTTTTCTGTTTCCAAAGTATTAGGTGCACATTTCGATCATGGGTTTTTATAGTTGCATGTCTGCCTAGCCTATGAAACCATGAATTTCCAGAGGAATCTCATTCATTTTTGTAACCTAGCATTTAGCACCTGGCACATAGCTCCTGTCTGGCAAATGGTTTATAAGTAAATAAATAAATTTCCATTAAAAATAATACAATAATATCATGCTGCCTTAGATTACTTAGTTTCTACTATATATACGTGTATTAATTCCATAAGAGACTAATCCGTAGTCTAGGCGTCCTCAAACTATAGCCTACGGGCCACATGCAGCCTGCCTAGGACATTTATCCGGCCCACCGGGTGTTTTTGTCACCAGTGCCTGTCCTGCTTAGCAGCCGACTCATCCCAGGGCCCGCAGTCCGACCCTCCAACGCTCTAAGGGATCGTGAACTGGCCCCTGTTTAAAAAATTTGAGGACCCCTGCCGACGTAGTCTTTCAGAAAAAGGCATTCTGCTTATGTCCATTAATCAGTTATTGACTTTGTGTGAGTGTATAATAACATACACCTTTTATATGCCAGGCACTATTAGGGCCATCTTACATGTATTCCCTCCCTCCAATTCTAAGATGTAATTATTATTAACACCATTAATATCACATCTGAAGTTAAGTATTTGAGAATCAACACCAGATAAGCGGACTGCAGAGTCGTTGTTCTTAATCTTGGGGGATTGCTAACAAATCCGCGATTGAACACTATCTACTGGATGCTCCCTTCAGTGGACAATAGCAGCTTGTGAATGACTTTAAATTTCAAGGCAGTCTCTTGTATCTTCTTGTTACTCTTTTTTTTTTTTCTGTTATTAATTCCACTTACAATGTTAGGAAACACTGAGACTTGTCACCACTGAAGAAAACTTGCCTCGCTACTACCAAAGGAGGGGGAAAGTTTACAGAATGAAACTCTGTACTTATCGATCAAGAAATCTCACTATTATAAGTAAAAATAGCACATAACTTTTAATATATCAAAGTCTGGTTTTTAGAAGTAGCATAGATAACAAGACATATATTTTCTTCTTTAAATATGAAGGCCTTTTATATCTAATGTCTGTTAGATTCCTGGGGGTTAAATATTTCTTTTCTTACTTAAACACAGAAGATTACTGAGAATCAAAGAGGCTGATTAGAGGTTCTTAATCCTGTATGTATATTTAGAATCATCTGGGTATCTTAAACCAAAAAACCACACTGATAACCTTGACGCTTACCCAAGATAAATTAATTCAGAATCTCTGGGCTAGACTAGGACATTAGGATTTTGAAAGCACTCTTCAGTTGATTCTAACGTGAAGTAAGTTGAAAAACACCAGGTTAAATGAATCATTCAAGACTGAAGCGCTGAGCCTTACATCCTGGACCTCTAACTCTGTAGGCTTTAGGGGGTCATGTCTGCCTCCTAAAACTCCACATCACTTAGGGTGTTCTTGTCTAAGGATTGGTGACACCCTTAATTATGCTGTTACACGTGCAGTTGAAAATTATTTGTTCATTCTTAAGAGTAATTTTGAGTGAATAATATCAGCTATTGATGTCTACACTGTCTCCTTCCAAAAACGTGATTCAGATTGTAGAAAAATGAGGTGCCATGAGGAAGTCTGTGGGAAATAAAGCACACACACAATCTCTATCCCCTGAAAAGCTTCCCAAGCAGCCTGATGTAAAGTCTAGTGTAAAACAATATGCTTGCTGGGCAAATGCCCTTAAATGCTAGCCCTCCTTCCCAAAAGGTTTTAGTCTTCCAGTCTCTCCTGTATAAATTTCTGGAGTTTCTCTTCCCTGATAGTTTAACATTTTCTCTCTAAGTTTTGATGTCAGAATGTTTCTCTTAGGTATCTCTTCAGGCAGAACAGTTTTCAGGATGTCCAGAAGCTTTAAAGAAGGCGTTGGGAGTTAGTGCATGCCTGTCTCTGATGCAATTTTGAATATTCAGACTGAGGCACGCGATATAATAACACCTGTGCTCAACAAGCAGTGGGATTTGAGCATGGCTTGCTGCTGCTAAGGTGACTACTGTGATACACCTGGAATTGTGGGCAATAAGAGGAGTCCTGGGGAGCAATAGGCCCAGTACAAACTGTTCTGTGATACAGCTGTGTTCACTCAGTGTGTAAGGCTGACTCTGCTTGGCTGTGATTAGCATGCAGGTTCTCCCCAACTATCGCAATCTTGACCGTATAGTCATCCTCTTTTTGTAGTTCTGCTTTGAATCCCTCACTTCTTGGCTGAGATCTGTGCAACCAGTCTAATGCTTACCAAATTCCACTCATGGTGGTCTGCTCACTCTCTGATTGTCTCTTCAGACCCTGGTTTGGAACTGAATTATCACACAAATTACGTGAAGTCATAGATTCCTCTATAGGTAGCTCCTATAGCTAAGAGTCTTGCAGTTTCCCTCTGTGTTTTGTTTATCTAAAGGTGCATAATAAACTTTCCCCAAACTTTGTGGCTTAAAAAATTATCATCTCTTCTGAACCTTGGGAATTGACTGGACTCAGCAGGAAGGTGCTTGTTTGGGCTTCTCACATGTAACTGCAATCAGATGGCAAAGGAGATGGGTGTCATCAAAAGGGCCAGAAATCCAAAAGGGTCTCTTCCAATGATTGGCAGTGGGTACTAGCTATTAGCTGGGAACTCACATAGGTCTGACGACTAGAGAAAGTACGGGTGGCCTTTCCATGTGGCTGTTTCCCCGGGGTTCCAAGGATGAACCTTCCAAGATACCCAGACAGAGCTGTAAGGCTTTGTAAATCATGGTTTGAAAGTCCCAGAATGTCATTTCCACCATACTGTATTGGTAGATGTCATCGAAAGAGAATCCTAGGTTAAGAGAGCAAGAAAATACATTCTACCATTCTACCTGTTGATATGAAGAAAAGCAAGCACTTAAAGAGATGGGATTAATGACAATCCCCAGTGAGTATCTGTCACACGCTCACCATACTCTCCTTTATACCCCAAGTCCTATCTCTTCGAAACGGTAGGCACAGACCAGCAGTTCAATCTCAGAACCATTTTACAATCTTAAAAGTGATTGAGAATTTTGTTCTATATGGGTTCCATCTACTGATATTTAGTGTAAAATAGAGACTTTAAAAATATTTGTTCATTTAGTGAAAAACAACAATAAACTTATTATTAGCTGACGTGAATACACATAGTTCATCGAAAAATAACTATAATTTCTAAAACAAAATCTTTAGTGAGTGCAATGGCTTTGTTTTACATTTTTGAAAATCCCTTTAACTTAAGACAGCTGGATTCTTACATCTCCTTCTGCAATAAATTATCGTAATATGTTGTTTTTGTTAATGTGTATGAAGAAAATACAGCCTCAGAGAGATACGTTGGGAGGAAGAGTATTTTAATAACCTTTTCAGATGATTCTCAAATTCCTTCTTTGATACTATACCAAAACTTGTGGTAGTTTCTTTAATGATCATTGAAATGTGGAATCTGAATTCATGCCAACAAATTTTTACACTCTGTTGTATTAAAATCCATTGGTCTATTTTGCACTTTGAAAAGATTTTTTTTTTATCAATATGTGATTTTGTGACACTGTCCATTTGGCAGATACTGCTTCACTGTGTGAAACGGACCTCCCAATTACAAGATACGTCATTATCAAAAAATCATCTTTGGTGACATCCACACCTATTGCATCAAATGTCTTTAAATGTTGGCAAGGCATCAGACTTAACAATAGTGAATACAAGGTTTTCAATATTCTAATTTTTCTTTAAAGCTTGAATTTTATCCTTCACAACAAATATTGTCGATTGTTTTCCTTAAACGACAAACAGACTTCATTCATTTGAGTTTGAGAAACTGCCTGCCAAGTGTCCAGGCATGAGTAACGTAGTTTATGTGTCAGTCAGTCACTTATTCAATTATAATCATTGCTCCTCAAAGAGAGTCCAGTTCAATCTGAAAATCACATGATTTCATGAGCACTTTTCCTGAGACAGCCAGTGTAGGAGAGCACAGCGTGTGAGTACTCTATGAATATTTTCATTTATTCACATAGAATATCAAAAACTATATATTCAAAAGTAAAGTCTAATGAGATTGATTTTTACTGCTTCACTGAGTGCATTCTGACTTTTTTTAAACCCTGGGGATGATGAGTGTCGTGATGATTAATATTGATGGATGACGGTCCTTGGATTTGCTGTAAGGCAACAACAATTTCATCCCTCATTGTTTTGTACCATTAAGGCAAATATCAACACAATGAAAAAGGCAAATGCCATCTTTTTACTATTATAAAAATAGTTTTGACCTTGTGGACCCTAAGAGAGTGATCAAGGGATCCTCAGGAGCCTGCAGACCATATTTTGAGAACCACTGATCAAGATTAAATCTGAAGGGAACCACATGTCTGTGGTCACTAAAATATGAACTGCCCCATTTGGAACTGAAGGCAGCCACCTCAAAAATCTTGGTGGTCCATTGTGGTCAGACAGACAGGGATCTAGAATTTGGTTATTCTGAGAAGTAATTGGTTCCTCTGTGGTGAACATGTCAGTTTCCAAATGGCATGGGCAGAAGTTGTCAGAAGTACAATGGGTAGAAATAGCTATTCATTAGCTGTCAGTGCCTGCCTCGGTATATTACTGTCTGCTGTTATCTCTCTTACATTCTCAAAATCGTAACCACTAATTGTTTTTCTTTTGTCATTGTTCAGATTTAAATATATGGATTAATAGGCAGGATCAGAGTTGTATTTTAGTGTAGAAGAAAGGGCCCTGAACTAGGAGTAGATGCTCGAGTATCTGTGCCCACCACCTTGTCCAACCCGGCTTGGTTTTTCTAAACCATTCCCCCTCTAAGGCTCATTTCCTCCTTCAAAAAATGAGGAGTTTTGGTAGAGGATTTCAAGTTGTTGCCTAATTCCAAGTACATTGATAACTGGGTGGCCTAAGCTCACAAGAGCCAATTATGTACATTTCTCCCCCATTTCTATGTTTTGTGATATCAACTGGTAGGTTGAAATCTACCAGGAAAGCAATATAAATCCAGAAACGTTACAAATAAGGACATAATTTTCTTTTTGAAGTGCCAATTTACCAGCTCTGTCGGCACTGACACTTATCTGTAATCTCCTTGTGCTAAGGAGCGCATACATAATAACAGGGAACCTGCTACGATGCCCAACTTGTGGAATATCACAGGGGATCTATCTGTGACAAGTATGGCATTCACACAACTGGACTCGGATGCTCTTTTCTAACTATCATGTGTGGTTTATCCAGGCTGTTCTATAATTCTGCAATCTATTGAAAGAAAGGAATAAAAGTATAATAGGAAAGTAAAGATTTTATAAAAGCTGTTTCAAAATTAATGTTTATTTTTTATACACAAATATGTAAAAAAATATGAAATTTCTTTTCATATACCATTTAAAAATCAAGTTTTCTTATCTGAAATAATAAGTGACAAACTATTTGGGCCAATTCAGAATATATAGAGAGAAAAGAAAATGGAGTTAAGAGTTTAGAGAAAAAAAATCCTGCCATAGATCAAGCCTGTCCATCTTACCAAGACTCTTAAAATATCTATTCTCCAAAAAAGTTCTTTTTTGATTACCCAGATGTAGAGAATCAATGAAGAACAGGAAAAAGCAGTGGACACCAGGAGAGAGCCAGGATTAATTCTAATCAGCCAACAAACTCTAGTTAAGTTGAAAAATTAATGGCCTGTAGGGCATATTTGCTTTTAGAAAAATACCTTCTCATTCCCATTCTTGTCGTGCCCACTGTCTCAGTACCCAGTTGTCATAACGTTCTGGTCTGACATGGAAAAAATGTTCTACTTTGCTTTTGGAAATGTGATTCAGTCTTGTTAGCGGGGATTCCTTTGAAAGATCCTTGACCCATTCTCAGGATGATCTCAGTTTGCCAGAAGCAAGCAACAAAAGGGATGGGGTTTCACAAAGAGAGAATTCAGAAGTCTTTGTGAGTGTGAGAGTAATTCCTCTTCAGGGCTACCCTCTCACTTCTGCCAAGACCCAGCAAGGTACCTCCAGGAAGGCACTTAGTCTTCTCTTTCAAAGATATCTGATTTCTCAGGCTCCAAGCAATGAAGCAGGGGTTCTGTAAGCATGAAGTGGTTCTTGGGAACCCTTGGAGAAGCAAACATTGACAGGTAATGTCATAGCTGCCCATCTCTATCTAACAGGGTCAATCTCTGGGCAAGTTCCTGGCACACACAGTGTTGCTTTTAAGTCCTGCTGATTTAGAGTTAAGTTTTTCCCCTTTTAGCATGCTGCCTGAATTTTCTGTTTGACTTGGAACTCCCTAACTACCAAATTAAGTGAAATGAGCATGATTAAAAAAAGTTCATTGAAATTTACCACAGCCATTTGAAGAAACTTCCAATAAAACCAGAAGGAGAGCCAATGGCTATGTGCCCAGTGACATAAAACAAAAAGCTGCCCACTAGGAGATAGAAATAAAACACTAAGGAGATCAGGAAGAGAAAGAATCCAACTTTTCAATAATCTCCACTTATCTAAATCTCAGGCCTTCCCAGGAATTAGCAAAATTGTCTGGAGAAGGACTCAATGTAGTAACCGCAGGGATTTTATTTTGTTAATGACAAAGTGTTAAGCAAACAGACACAAACAAACTGCCCATACACCAACACAAATGAGTTATTGGTGGTGCCCTTTAATGTTCTCTGCCCTGCACAATGGTCACCAAAAAGACTAGACTTAGTCTTTTATGCCCTATGAGTTAGCCTCACTTTAGTAGAAGAAATTCAGATAGGTAAGTGAGCATAATATGGGAAGAAAAGATTTCCATCTCAGAATATGGACGTGTATTTTCGGTGACTATTTCCTGTTCGATAAAATGAGAAAGGATAGTGTGTGTCACCAGATGAGTTGGTCAAAACCATCATCTTCTTAAGAAAGAAAACTATAGTTCAGAGATGGTGAAGGTGAACTCACATTGGCTATGTCCTCGTCACTTATATAAGCAACCAATTGCCTTAAGAAATAAAATTTTAAGAAAAGATGTAAAAATAATCAGTTAAAATGGCATTTAGCATCTAATGAGTGTGTGCGTGTATATGCATATGAGTGTTCCCTCTCACTACGTGGATATGTGTGGATGTATATCCAGGGTGCCAAAAAATGTATATGTATCTTAAGAGAGCTTGTTGGAAGTAAAATCAATCATCCCCCACCCACCCCACCCCCACCCCCCGCAAAAGTGTATGAGTTGCAGATAAAACGGATGGGCGTAGCGTGTCTAGATACACTTGACTAGTAACAGTACTTTCAATTCATCTTCCAAAAGGAATACATAGATAGCATCTGTTAAAATGTATTGTACATTTTTGGCACTCTCTCTATATACCTTGAACACAATAAACATTGGATAACAAATAGCTGGTTGGTGAAGTATCATGTAGCCTTTAATTGTTGTCTTTGTAGGTAGAATCAAAGACTGCATAGTTCATTACCACACACAGATTTTAAGTCAGCAGCAAATGTGTGTAATAAACATTAGGTATGGGCATTCCCTCTCCATTCTACTTAATTGTTGCACTAACAATTTCCTAGTAAATTTTCTTAGCTGTTTGTATTTTTCTTCTCTCCTAAACCAAACCAGAATATCTCAGGGCTATAGTACCTGATGATAAAGCATATTTTGTTAATTTTTTTGCAAACAATATTCATAGCTATAGCATCTGTACACACTTTCTTAGATTTTTGTGTGGAAGTTCTTTCATCATTTTTTTTTCTGCCAGTATCCCTTTGGGATATCTCAAGACCCAACATCTGGTTAGTGGTTTCTTGGAAAGGTAGC
The DNA here is from genome assembly GCA_963574575.1 of Galagoides demidoff. Classification (NCBI taxonomy): domain Eukaryota; kingdom Metazoa; phylum Chordata; class Mammalia; order Primates; family Galagidae; genus Galagoides; species Galagoides demidoff. Next base: position 46,408 of record CAUYQV010162839.1, on the reverse strand, counting down.
CTTTTTCAATACAAAAGGTTCCTTTTCTTAAAATAACCAATCTGCATGCTTTTAGTAGCTTAAAATGCTAAACTAAACTCACATTTTCATAATAAATATCAGCTTCTCCCTTATCATACTTCAATGCACCTGTTCTGTAATAAAAGTTTTAGATTAAAATATATATGCAAGTAATTTGGGAAGTTAGTATGCAAAACACAGAAATCGTTGGATTATTCAATAAAAGCTAAAACAAGGATCTGGTGGTGGGGACATGGGTAACATAAAACACTTGTGTGTGTAAGAGAGAGAATAGGTACAGGTTTGGTGCTGATTGACTTGAATTTAAACCCTGGTTTCATCATTCTGAAGTTTGATAAACTTTTTTAACCACCTCATCTATAAAATTGGCAGGGCTCTATATCAGGCTTTTCAGAAATATCATTTATTTAGTCAGGCAAACAGTGCTATATTTCTTACTCTATGACAGGCACTATTCTGTTTTAAGTACTTTCTAAATTGCAAGTTATTTAATTTTCAGGCCATCCTTATAAAGTAAATATTCCAGTTTTTCAATATCTTGAAAACATGGTAACTTTCACCCACGAGGCCTTCTGTCAGTGGCATACCACTGGAAGGAGCGATTGAGGCGGCCCACTCCAGGCAAGGTCATAAATGCCTGCTCCTTTAGGAGATAATTTAAGAATATTAACAAAACCATTTCATTCTTATTAGCCACTAGTTATTTTAAAGAATTTGGAAGACAAAATATTGGTCCCTTTAGGGAAAATCCCTCCAATCACTCATCCCTAAATATACACTGCTTGGTGATATTTTTAACACTATTTTTATAATAAAATAAGAAAATAAGGAAGGGTGGAGGGAGGGTAATTGGTGGAACCTCACCTACGGTGCATTTTACAAGGGTACATGTTAGATTTACTAAGTGTAGAATATAAATGTCTTAATACAATAACTAAGAAAATGCAGTGAAGGCTATGTTAACCAGTTTGATGAAAGTATTTCAAATGGTATATAAAACCAGCACATTATATTCCATGACTGCATTAATGTACACAGCTATGATTTAATTAAAAAAGAGGAAAAAGAAAAGAAAATAAAGTGAAAAGCAATTGTAAAGTTCTTAAGAATGTAACAAAAATATGGATAGCCTGTAGAACTACATAGTTTTGAATGAGTTAATATATACATATATGAAATATAGCTTATGCCTACACTATAGTTAGGTATATATAGCATATACACGTATATAGTATATATACCTATTATACATATATAGTCTTTTTAAGGATAATTAACATAGCGCCATCTGCATTTTGCCTTTATACTTTACACAAAATATTTTCTGGGGATTAGAGAGCTTGGTAAAATTTTTAATTCTACTTTCCTCACTGATTTCTTCCTTTTTGAAAAATGTGAATGAACATTTTCAGAGGAAGTTTCGGGTTAAAGCACATAGTTTCTAAAACAACAATAATCCTAATAATAACAAAAACAGAATAAAAAATTCTTCGTTCCACCATTTTTTTAACTAAAATATTCAAGTCTGTCTAAGCCCCGGCAAGGTTTAATTCAGTTGTGAGTCCATCTCAATTCAGCTTCAAAATTCATATGAAAAGGCCTTATTTAATGGTGTGAATTGTGGAGGTTGACGAGGTGTGATCAGAAGTCCAGTGAATGATTTCTCGGCTCTGCACTTGGCTGTGCGTGGTCACGTGGGATGTCAAAAGCAGCATCAGTGTGTATCAAAATAATGGAGGCAAATTTGGCAGCTGACATGATGTTTTAGAAAGATAGTATAGAAGCTTATATTGAATGGATGTACAGTGTAAAGATGAAGTAAATTGAACCAAAATATCCCATGAGGTTTACACATTTTAATCTTTGGATCATCTTTTCTTCCATTCAATCCACTTACCTCTTTTTATACTCTTGACAAGTCTGTATAACTGGAAGGTCTGGACCTTGAGCATAAGTTTTTCAGGTTTAAATGTCATCTTCGTCACTTCCTTGTAATGTAAGGCATTAGTTTCCTACTTTGGAAATAGGTGGGGCGACATTTACATCACAAGATATGCCCTAAAGATTAAATGAAGTCCACACCAAGTTTAGTTTTATGCCTTCTCCTGTCTTCCTTCGTATCTTCCTCTCCTATTCCCCTTCTCCAAAGATCAAAATATTTTACAGCAGCTCCACAGAGTAGCAATTTTTGAATTTCTCCTGCAATGAATTACTGTCTTTTGGAAGTTACTAGGTGAGGTTTGGAGATAGGTGAAATGTCAGTGTCCGCAGGTCAGGTCCAGCTTGGCTAGAATACACGGCAGATTTATCCAGCGAGGATTCTGACGGGGACTCTGTATGTTTCCCATCATGTGTATGCAAATGTCACAAGGCATCTGAGAAGGAAATTCAGCCTGTTCGTTTTTGAACAAGGCACCAAAAAATGTCCAGTATGTTTATTATATAGTTATTTTGGAATAAAGGACAAACAAAAGCTATATTTCAACATGAAAAAGATGTTGATGTATGCTTAGAATTTTTTGCGTGTGCCAAAAGAAATAGAACATTCCCTTGCAAAAGTGTGTCTTGAAGTGAAAAGAAACAAATGGTCCTTTATTTATTTATGAAAGGCTGGACATTGGGTATATTGCATCATTTATGCTTCATCCTTACACTTCATTACCTACTAAAAATGGGCCCAGCTTGTAAGCATTTGTATAATCAGTGATGAGCTGTTCTTTGAGACAGAGTGGTGCACATCAAGCCTGAGAAGAAAAAAGAAAATTGTGCTTGATCTTTTGGAACATTTAGAGAATATTTGCTTCAAAATTGGAAATTTCCTGAACTCCCAGTTCAAAAATCTTAGAAAACACTGTATTTCCCAGACACGCTGAGCCACAAATTATATGTTGATAGCTTGGAAATAATGGTTCCAGTGGTTATAACAGATATTTTAAAGTGTTGGAATTTAGTGACAACGCAGTCAGACTTGAAGACCTAAATCCTCAGATTTTCTTATTTTTCAGTGGGATAAAATTCAGATTCCTATTTGGGAGCCTCAGTCAGTGTATTTCAAAGTACTTTATTAAAGGTCTTGCTATGTCGGGAGTAGAATGTGCACTATTCCCTCCACTAGTGCCAAAGAGGTGTGCCTTGTCTGCATTCTGTCCCTTTTCTTTCTACTAGCAATTTCTTCCCTATTCTTCCCTAAACACTGATTATGTTTGAATTTAACTTTTACCTTTCCCATGAAAAATTTCCCCTCTAAATGGTAGCAGTCTCTCCTAGAAAGGAACTCTGGTTTCACATAGTTCCATACTGAAACTATTTCTTAAAACTTTGCTAAACATTATTACGTGCATGGATCCTCTCACTTCAACCATACGGTGTTCAACTTACGGCGAGAAGCATGAATTTAAACATTTTTCAGCATGCTCAACTTGGTTGTATGCAATGCAGGGACAGAGGCACATAGTGTCAGTCATAGAAGGAAGAGGACGCTGGGCTCCAGCTCTTAAGGGTGAATGTGAGGACATGATGGTTTAGAGAAGTCACGAAGCGCTCGCCGAAGAAGGAAAATGTTAGACAAAAGGGATGAAAGTCAGTAAGAATAGAGATAGGGCCTGAATGAGGGGGGCACGGGTTCCTTTCCTGGGAGTCATTTTCCCTCTCAGTTTAATCTCAAGTATAGTAAAATATACTGATCCAATTGGGGCATGCTCCAGAACAGTAATTGGCCTCATGTTCTAGAAGGCAAGGAAGGACTTGCCTTAGGACTTAACTCAGGGGAGCGCGCCTCGTCCTTTGCATCTCTCCTGTCCCGGGGCAGCTCCTCACTGCTGACGCTGCCTCCCTCTCATGTGGTTGGAGCAGTAAAGCCCACGTCTTTCTGCCACTGCTTTCCTCTCTGTTCCCTCCTAGTCCTTCTTCCACACAGCTGAAGTGCCAGACCCCACCCTTATCCTCAGGGAGGTCCTTAGCCAATATGGAGCCTAGCTGAAGTTCCTTGTCCACACACCTCCCCGTCAGCCACGTGTGCTCAGTACACGTGGGTTCTGTCTCCTGTGGTTAACAGGAGCAGGGAAGCATACTAACCCTTAAGTGTCGGTTTGAGCAGAGGACAGGCTGGCCTTCCTATGCTCCAGCACTAGGTCTAATACCCCAACACACTTTATCCAGAACTGTGGGGTAGAATTTGGCACAAAACTCAACTAATGATAATATATAATTTGGCTTGCTTTCTGCCAGTCTCTTGGCTTTATATTTTCTTAAGGTACCTCCAGGGGATAAGGTTATGTCCACATAAAAGATGGATGTAAGCATTTCTTATTTCCCTAGCTAAACACCACCTGATACCACTCTAATTCCCACCATCATTTTTAACAGTGAAGAACAGGTTTCTCTGGTCCTTTTAGGAGACTGAGGTTGACACCAGGTCAGTCTGGGAAATGCAAGTTAACTCTTTGGTCATAGCCCCGTGCTTTCTTTTTGTCAGATAGAATGTTCCCAAAGGAGAAAGGTAATGACCATTATATGAAAGGCAATTTGGGACCTCAAATAGTCCAGAAGTGTCCCTTACCAGTTCTATAATGTCCTTGAGAGAATTAGGAGACAGCCAGTGAGTCCTACACAAAGTATTATAGTTTAGCAAGTTGAAAATGGTTTTGATTTGCCCCCCTCCCTACCCCAGTCATGGCTGGACGGCCTGGGGCAGGACAGAATCTGCTGGACTCTGTGGTGACCTCGGGCCAAAACATACAGTGCATGAGAGCATGTTGGTTTAATTTGTTTGTCTTTTTTTAAGGTATATTTCCTCATGAGAACTGCCATTGTATAAAGTACAATTAAATGTAAATATTATACTTTCTAATCTTATAATAATTTCCTGATAAATATACCCGATACACTAGTCTGTAGCATTATATTACAATCTATTGCCATTGGCTCTCCTTGTCTCCTATTTTCTTACCGCAACTACATTTGATCACACTTTTAGGATGGAAATAACCTGGTCTTAATCTACTCAATAAAAAAGAAAGTTGGCAAGGCACTTTTATGAGTAAATGGAAAGGGTTTTTGCAAGGCAGCATATATAAAAAAAAACCTTAATCCCAACCCTTCACTCTCTTAAATGGGAATTAAGGTCAACATTCTTAGAACAGCCAACTGAAGTGGTGCTAAGTTCAGAAATTCTTTGGAAAGAAAACCAAACAGCTGACTTTCACTGGAGGAAAAAAACATTTCAAAAGGTAGGTGCTAGCACAGGCAATGCCTTCCCAAACCCTGTCTCTTTAGCTAAGTCATTTATTTTAAGGAAATAATGGGGGGTTATTAAAAAGGTCATTATTACGTTTGCTTAATTCTTTATTCTTAATTAAGTCCTTCTACTCCGTTACAAGCCATGATAAGTCAGACTTTTACTGAAAGTGGATGTCTGTCTCCTTGGAGAAAGTGAGGCTTTTAAAAAAATACAGTAAGCCTTTCAGTCCATCAGAGATGACTGAGGTACAAGAGGATATATTTAAGAGAGCCTCTGGAAAGGTAAAACAACGTAAAACTTACCAATTGTTCTTTTCAGGCTTAAGAGACAAATAGTATCTTTTTTGAGAAGAAATGCTTCCATGAATGACCTCTCATGGATCTCATTTCATCATCCAACTTGACAGATATTATACTCAGACACACCAGGAATGCATCCTCCATTCAATACCCAGAGTGGTCGATGGTATGGTTTTTATGTCCCCACATATTTAAAATTCAATCTCTGAATCTAAATATGACATTGTGACATACAAAGATATTATCAAAAAGCAATGTTCCTTCAAGATTTGTACATTTTCTTCAGATCTCTCCAAATACAGGAAAATGGATCTATCTTGAACTTGACTAAAAATAATGTTGAAGTTAATTCCCACTTAAGAGAGTAGGGACTTGAGATAACAAAAACAACAGTTAGGAAATGGAAAAGGATTTACACTTTGTCAAAGAGATCATTTTTAACACCTTATCACAGCAACAACATAAACTCTTTATAAATTTAGTTTTGACAGCATTGGGATTATCACTTTTCTATCTGAGATAAACTCTAGCATATAGTCACCGTTTGTATAAATGTCTCATATGTTCTACCATGACAATAAACTTAAACTTGTTTAATTGCATGTGATACTTTACAGAGAATTTCATAATAATTTGTTGGTGATATCCCCTTTTAAAGATGAGCAAACTGTGGCAAAGACATTGAACTTTACCCCAAGGTCATGCAAGTGCCTGGACAGACTCTAGTCAAGCTCATGGGTTCTGCTTGTGCCCTTGGGGACTTATATAATGTTTATAACACATGAACCCAGAGGGAAATCTATCATAGGTAGTGCTGGCAAGTTACTCACCAAGACAAAAGTATATTTTGTTGTATCCATTGGAGGACAGGTGAAGGTCATAGACTCTAGTGTTTACTGTGTCATAGAATTTCTAGGAGAGAGTCTTTATCTGAGCTGTGGTCTTTAAGGAGAGAGACTTTTAAGAAATGTCCATGGTGATCATTTCAGCTCACTCATCATTTGACTCTCAGTTTCTATCTTGAAAATATAGCCAAATTTCAGTTATCTGATAGGTTAAAGAGTTGAAAATAAAATTAGAAGCTTCGATCTCTGCCTTCTATTAGAATGAAGAATAAGAATTCAACAAAAACAGTTGGTTGTATGATAATGATTGTAAATTTAGGAGCACAAGGATAGTGATTACCACCTAAATATCCTTGCATTTACTGAAATTATTTTCTTACATCCTCGTACACGAAGATACTTGCTCAAACATTGTAGCAATTATTCATGTCAGTAATTGTCCACTGACCTTGATTTTGACTCCAGTGTATGGTCAGCAATGTCTGGAGACATTTTTTGGTTTTCAGGGCAGGGAGGTGCTACTAGCACATAGTGGGGTAGTGGGTAGAGACTCTGATAAATACCCTGCAAACCTCAGGATGTCGCTACATGAGCATGTGTGCACAGCAAATCATCATCCTGTCCTAAGTGCCGGAGAGTTCTGAAGTTAAGAAATTCCATTTAATGACTTGGTGCCTGTAGCTCAATGAGTAGGGCGCCAGCCACATACACTGAGGCTGGTGGGTTTGCGTCCGCCCAGGGTCTGCTAAAGAACAGTGACAACTCCAACCAAAACATAGCTGGGTGTTGTGGTAAGCACCTGTATACTCCCAGCTACTCGGGAGGTTGAGGCAAGAGAATCACTTAAGTCTAAAGAGTTTGAGGCTGCTGTGAGCTGGGATGCCATGGCATTCTCCCCAGAACGGCATAGTGAGACTCTGTCTCAAAAAATAAAAAGAAAAGAAATTCCATTTAAATTTATAAATAAGTGAACACAAATTCTAATATCATAAAATAAATATTTTTCTAGTATTTTCAGTTTGGGTTCATTGACATATGTAGGATACATATATTTTTAATGATGAAATCTTCACTTGAGATTATAAAGATCCTTGAGATCTCAAAACTCAGAATTTAATCGAGTAATCTGCATCTTTTAGAAAAATAACCAGAAGAGCAGTAAGTTGAAACCATCCATTCATACCTTTGTGCTAATTAATGCAATGAGGAGTCATTATGGGGAAAGGCCAGCATGAGTAAGGGCTGGAGAAGAAGGGTTTAGGGAGCTGGAAGACAGGATAAGAACGCTACAATTTCACGATGAAACAGAAACGATGCAGCCTTATCTCTCATGGACGGGCAGAAGAGTGGTTTTTTAAGATGGAATCTACCTCTGAGGAAGAGGTACCTTTGTTCTCACCAGAGTGAGAACATTACTAAAATGACAGCGAGGGATTCTGAATACTCCACAAACTTAGTTGAAAAGGCAGCAGCAAGGTTTGAGAAGACTAAGTTCAACATTAAGCAATTCTATTGTGGGTAAAATGCTTTGCAACTGCATCATACGCTACAAAGAAAACTTCCATGAAGGAAGAGTCGATCAGGGTGGCAAACTTCATTATTGTCTTATTTTAAGAAATTGGTGCAGCCACCCCAGCTCTACCAGCCATTACCCCTTCAGTCAGCAGCATCGACATCAAGGGAAGATCTCCAAGAGCAAAAAGACTATGACTCACGGAGGGTCATTTGGGCCAACTAATGAACAAAGGGGAAGACTGCCGGGAATAAAGTCCTTCATAAAAATACAATGAGCATATGGGGACTGGCGCAAAAGTGTAGGTTAGAAAAAAAAGAGAAAGTGTTATTCTTTAACATTTTAAACATTATATAACATACTGCCTGAACATCTGACTTCAAAAACAAAAAACTATAAAAATATTCAAATTTTGAAAATACATATATATTCATCACCTTAAATAGAATCACAAGGATTTGTAAAGTAACAATGTTGTGAGTTTTGAATCTTTAGCATTTTTTAGTAGCAATAAAGTATTTTTTTTTAATTAAGATATGTGAATGGAGTATCCAATGTACTCAACCCTATTATGAAACTAATTTTTAGCTATCATAGGAAAGCTATAACCCGATTTTAGCCTAAGAATACGGGGAAAGGGGAGAAGGAGGGGAGGGGAGGAGGGAGAATGGGTGGAGGGAGGGTGATTGCTGGGATCATGCCTATGATTTATCCTATAAGGGTACATGTGAATCTTTCTAAATGTGGAATATAAATGTCTTAACACAACAACTATGAGAATTACATGAAGGCTATGTTGGCCAATTGGATGAAAGTATTTCAAATTGTATATGGAAACAACACACTGTACCCCATGAAAGTATTAATGTACACAACTATGATTTAATAAAAAAAAGATATGTGAATGGTTTAGATATAATGCTGTTGCACACAATAGATTGCAGTACAGTATAGGCATAACTTTTATATGTGCTGAAAAGTTTTAAAAAATTGTGTGACTCACTTAACTGAGGTATGGGCTTTATTTTGGTCATCTGGAAATGAACCTTTAGTGTTGCCCATGTATTCCTATAGCCTAAGATAGCAAACATTTATCACCTCACTTAGTTTCTGAGAGTCAGGGCTCTGGGGATGACTTAACCAAGGTGGTTCTGAGTCAAGATTAGTCACTGAAGACCTGATTGGGGCTGAAGGATACATTCTAAATTCATTCCCTTGGTGCTGGTTTCTCCTTAGGGCTTCTTAAAATATGACATGTCCCAGAGAGAGTGATTAGCAAGAAAGAAACAGAAGGAGACAGCAAAATAGAACACAGAGTATGTTTTATAATGTAATGTCTGAAGGACCCTGGCATCTCTTCTGCCATGTTCCATTGGTCACAGAGGCCGACGCTAGTAGAATGCAGGAGGGAACCTGTTAGGTTTGACTACAAGGCAAGGACCAGTGGATCATCATGACACTGATTACCATATTGATGGGGTCTTCAAATTCATCACCTTGAGTTCATTCAAGTGCAGTATTTATGTGTATTATTTATATGTAGATAAACTCTGCCATGGGTAACTCAAAAAGAAGGACAATGAGCCTTGTTGGAAAAAAACAAGGAGAACTGTGGTGAGTTTATTGTACATATACACAATGATCTTAAACATATACATATATATGGGTATATATTAGAATACATATATATGTGTCCTCCTTTTGTTATTTTTGAACTCTGATAGACGCTCATAATCACTATCTATTATGTTCTCACTATGTGGCCAGCGATGAGCTAAATACTTCACCCTCCCCCCATCATAGTACATAGTCCTCAAAACAACCATTAGAGATGAGTATTGTTAAATCTATCTATTTCATAAATGAAGCATATTAGAATTTAACTCTGGTTACACAGACAGGAAATTGGAGAAAAGGGATTAAAAATTCAGTCCTTCGTAGTTCATACTCATCCTAATTATTTCTAATTCTTATATAAATTATATCATCAAAAGTCCAAAGTCAATATTTCATATGGAAGATTAGACAGAATTCTGGCTAGATTAGCACAAACACTATCTTTGGATAATAAAGAAACTGTGAGAACCAATATATATATGTATATACAAAATTAAAAATTAAAAATGGGTTGAGTCAAGTCTTCTTTTTTTTGGAATAGAGTCTTACTTTGTCACCCTGGGTAGAGTGCTGTGGTATCATAGCTCACAGCATTCTCAAACTCTTGGGCTTAAACAATTCTCTTGTCTCCCAAGTAGCTGGGACTATAGGCACCCACCACAATGCCTGGCTATCTTTTGGTTGCAGTTGTTGTTGTTGTTGTTTTAACAGGTCCAGACTGGGTTCAAACCTACCAGCCCAGGTGTACGTGGCCAGCGCCCTAACCACTGAGCTATGGGCACCACTGAGTCAAGCCTTCTTATAAAAATGAAATAAAATTGACCACTGTCAAAAATATCAGAAGTAGGGTCAGAGACTTGGTTTCTAGGATTTACTGAGTCACTGGAGTGTTGTTTCATGAAACTTTTGTTCTTTAATTATGTGCACACTCAAAGTCATATGTGTGCGTGTGTTGTATTTATTTCTTGTTTTATTACAACTATACCTCTTACTGTGGATCACAGTAGAAAAAAATGAGGAAGCCACTCCTCTAACCTGACTTCGTTACATTTATGTTTTTTTTAACTGATGAAAACCAACCTTATTCTCATACTGATGGCATCTCTCTGAATGTTTTGCAAATTGGAGTCTTTCAATGTTTCTTTGTTGGAGAGTCCTTTTCCTGTTTAGAATCCCACTGGAAGACGAAATCCCAATGCACACAGAGCCTTGACCTTTCCGTGTTACACCATTAGACACGCCCAGGAGAAGATATGGCTCACTGCTTCACGTCCAGTCGCATGGGGGCTGCAGAGGCATTAATGGTGAGAGTCACAGGAAGCTCGGAAATCTCAGTGGAGATACACTTTCGGCATTTTTTATATAGCTAGAGCTATACTTTTTTGGTCGTGTGATTAAATAAAGAAGTGCTAAGCCCCTGAGATTTGTGAAATTCTAAATACCAATCTGTCTTCACGAGGCACTGCTTCTCATGGAGCAGAACATCATTTGAGGCCTTTCACTGTCACGCTTGCCAAGTTTCCAGTGGTAACCATATACATAAATGGGTTTTTAAAGAATTATTTTATGCCATGTTTATCTTACCTTAATTTTGCATTGATAGGTATCAGTAGTAACTTGAAATACATTAGCTTCAATTTATTAGTGTATTTATCTATTTATCAATATATTTATCAATTTATCAGGAAAGAACAAAAAACCCGTAAAGTCTTGTAATATTGTTACTTTTGGGGTCTTAGTGATCCTATGTAAGGTGATGAATATTTTCACAATGTGAGTAATTTTATAAGTTATCTGCTTTGCAGTCCAATGTCCAGGTAGTTATGGTTTTTTTTGTTTGTTTGTTTCTTTTTTGGTTTTTTTGAGACAGAGCCTTAAGCTATCCCCCAGGCAGAGTGCTATGGCATCACAGCTCACAGCAACCTCCAACTCCTGGGCTCAAGTGAATCTCCTGCCTCTGCCTCCCAAGTAGCTGGGACCGCAGGCACCCGCAGCAACGCCTGGCTATTTTTTGGTTGCAGCCGTCATTGTTGCTTGGCGGGCCCGGACGGGATTCGAACCCGCCACCTTAGGTGTATGTGGCTGGTGCCTTAGCCACTTGAGCCACAAGGACCGAGCCTTAACAATATGTTAAAGAAAAGATTGTTGCTTTGTTCTTCCCTCCTGCTATCTCCCCCCACTTCTAGTCCCCATCCTCCCACAGTGTTATTATGAGGGACATCTGGGAACTTCCCTTCACTGCAGTCTTTCACATTATTCATTGCTGGTCTAGCAAGTCATAGTCTAGTCATCATCAAAATCATAAAGTCAAGTCTTCCTGGGGTAAATTCTCAAGGAGAAATTTCCCTCTGAAGATTTGGAACAACTAGCACCTGTTGCACAAGAGGTTTCTTTATACCCAGTGCCTATAAAGTCTGGAGAAATTAGTGAATATATGGAGTAAATGGCCTACATGACATTAAAATGCAATTAAAATGCAATAAAATGTCATTATCTATTTCCAGACTTAATGGCCACCCTACATAGATACACTGAGATGATGTTAAAAGATACTTAATGATTCTTTTAGTTTTTTTGTTTGTTTTTTGTTTTTGGCCAGGGTAGGGTTTGAACCTGCCACTTCCAGCATATGGGGCTAGTGCCCTACCCTTTTGAGCCACAGGTGCCACCCAATACTTAATGATTCTTTAAAGATAAAGATTTATCAAACTCTCTAGCATTCCACAGAGTGTGTACTATCTAGAGCATGCTCTAAGAAATCACTTATGTTTGTATGGCTGCATTTCATAAAACAATGATGTTTTAACTTTATAGAACTGCTTTGAAGTAGCTGTTACTGGATTTACTTTACAGATGAGGAAACTGAGGCTCAGAATAGTTAAGTGAATTGTTCATAATCACAACATTAATAAGCATTTGGAAGCTAGGTCTCTACTAACAAGTTTCTCATTGATGTTTTTGTTGTCTCATCCCATGTCTCATACCCACGGCTGCTGTGGAAGTTTCAATTCTTCCCCTTTAAATCTTGTTATTTTATTTTTCAATGTGGATACAATCATGAGGGGTTTTTCTGGTTTAATCTTCAATAAATACTATTAAATAATAGTAAATAATACAGGGGCATTATTCTTCCCTTTTTATAGATGCAGAAGACAAGGCACAGAGAAGGAAAGCAACTTGCTCAAAATGACACAGCTCATCAGTCTTTAGCCCATAGCTGTCAGAGACCAAGGCTGACTCTTCTTCTTTCTCATACACTGTCCTATTCTGCTTGTCAAGTCGGTATAAATCAGAACTTGATGAGAGAAATAATACAGTGGTTAGTATTAGTTGTTTATTGTCTTCTGTGATAACTGTAAATGCAGTTACATGAGAGAATTCACACTTCTAATAGACTCTTAAATTGCTTCTTCCGACCTAACCACAATGAAGTCCAGTATGACCGTCTGACACGTGAACATCATCTTACACCGAGTGAGTGCTGTGACATGCATTATTCACCACAGCAAACTTCTGAGATAGGTTAGATATAATTAGCATGATGATTACTGATAATAAATACTTATCTCACAGAAATAACAGACCTTAGAGTTCATATGGCTGAGAAGTGGGGAAAAAATATCACACAGATCCCCAGAGGACAATTCTGGGAGCTTTCCACAGCACCGTGCTAAAGATAGCTCTGCAGGCTGTAAGATTCCACCTGCCCAGGGGAGTGCACCAAGACCTTTCCCCTACTTTGGAGGAAGTCAGGTAGACCACAGAGATTGTTGACTTTTGATCTGAGAAGTCCTTACCCATGGGCTGGAGGCCTGCAGACCAGTGGGGGAAGAATTCTGGTGCTGCTGAAGCCTCGTTTGTGTATCTTTTGTGAAATTCCCTGTATGTTCTCTGACTCTCCATTTTTTATAGGTGAAACAGTTGTGAAAATTGTGGAAAACAAGTATGTGATTTTTCTACATGAGGGTGGTTTTCCAGCAGTCATGGACATTATCATGTAACACACCTGACCCTACAGCGCGAGAACCTTCAGCTTTAAGCAGTGGTTAATGCCAAGGGCCTCAGTGAGATCCCAGAGTCCACAAAGCTGCCCTGCATAGTTTCTTAGAGATAATGACGATGATATAATTGCCATACTGAAAAGGTTGTGATGAAGCTATGAATCCTGAAGGCAGAAATCCCGGGTGGGAATATCAGGACAGAAAGAGGCTGGTTTCTCCGGGACCTGTACATGCTCAACCATACCGCGTTAACTTAGAGGCCTGGCAAACTCACAGTGTACGGAATAAAATTGTCATGCCTTTCACCAATTTGGGATATATTTTTCACATTCTTTTGAGATATTTCTACTCTAATACTTATCACATTATAATGATGCTGTCTGTTTATCTATTTACCTTTCTCACAAGACAGGGACTAAGCCGGAGATGTATCTTTTGACTCTTAGCATAGAGCACGCACAAAAGTCACTGAGCAGCTGGTTATTGAACTACCTTTATTTTACATTAAGAACATGGCTATTTATTACCTATAGACATCTACGTATGTGTCTGTGCTGATATTTAATCTACTATTCTGTGCTCTTGTGTCTACTTGGTAAGGCATGACATTTTCAAGGAAAAACAGTCCATACATCATGTCATATATAGATACATGTATAGTCTACATTTATAGAATAGATACAGATACATATATACATATGAATATATGACATCTACAAATGAATTTTTTAGAATATATGAATTTTTGAGATATAGGTTCATATCATATATACATGATATATGTATATACATATATGCATGTATAAAATATATACACATATTCATATTCTATATGTGTATTATATATACATATATTTTATAGATATATAGATATTTAGATGTATAGATTCTATTGGTATAGATATATAGATCTACAAATATATAAATCTATCTAAATATAGATTTATGTATATCTATATACATGTTCTATATATATTCTAATTTAAGATTCTATTTAAATATTTTTAAGATTATATTTAATTATGTATTAAATATAACATATATTTAAAATTTCTCTAAGCGTATTTAAGTATCACTGCTGTTAATGACTAAATTGTTACTGAGGAAAAATTATTTTAGTTCAGCATTTTCAATTTAGATATAGTTAAGCATGTTTTAATTTAGTAAACAAGGCTCGGCACCTGTGGCTCAATCGGCTAAGGCTCCAGCCACGTACACCTAAGGTGGCAGGTTCGAATCCCCAGCCCGGGCCTGCCAAACAACAATGATGGCTACAACCAAAAAATGGCCGGGCATTGTGGCAGGTGCCTGTGGTCCCAGCTACTTGGGAGGCTGAGGCAGGAGACTCACTTGAGCCCAGGAGTTGGAGGTTGCTATGAGCTTTGATGCCATGGCACTCTACCCAGGGGGATAGCTTGAGGCTCCATCTCAAAAAAAAAAAAAAAAATTTAGTAAACAAGAAAACATTATTTCCTAAGGAAAAAAGTCTTGTTTGATCGTTATGGATTGGATTTTGTTGATAAACTGTCAACAGTCCTAATATTAGAGTTCCTTCTGTGAGGGTGAGTTTCCAGTGTGAATATGCAAATGTTGGAATATGTACTTAGCTGACACTTCTGTTCGTTTGAAGGCGTGATGGTGAAATGAACAGGAGAACGAGCCGGACACTGACCCACATGACACATGACAATGGCATCTCTGTTTTGGTTGAGTAAATGAAAGAAAGTGCTAATGCTTTTCAGCAAGGATAATTAATGTGGCCATAAATAGCATCCTGCTATGGAGCTGAGGAAAGAATAAGTCAACTTATCATATCAGATAATTACCTTACACATTTATGCTGGATTTAAGAAGGCCTCAAAGGTCCCACTGAATAGTGACCTAATCAGTCTTTCGGTATTCCTAAGCATGGTAGTGGTGAAGGAGGTTTTTCCTTGTATTTTGAAAAGGAGAACAAGTATATGCAGACATTTTACAACCAGAAGGTGATATCCTAATGTTAGGTGCCTTCAATTCTCCTCCAACTGGTGGCCACTCGATGCCTATAGGATCTGGGCAGCTGAGCTTCACTGCCAAAAGGGCCAGAAGTTTTATGCCCAAGAGAGGTAGGAACTGTGGATAACAAGAGTTTTACATATCCTGATTAAAGGCTTTAAACTGTACTTTAAAAATACACATAAAATATTTCATTTGGGCAGATTTGGACAGGAAAGAGCCTATGTATGATTGTTGCATTAACCAAGGACCTGGGGCTGGCTGGAGTGGGAAGAGAATACAGTGGGCATCAGAGAGACTTGAGTTTGAATTCCAACTCCAGTGTTTGGGCTCTGGGACGCTAATCAGGTTACTCAAGTTCTCAGAACTTGTGCTCATCACCATACCTATTTCAGAGGGCTGCCTCTAGGAATTACTGAAGGAAGTATCTAATTGGCTGGCCCACAGGAAGTGCCCAATCACAGGGGCCACTCGATCTAGGTTTTGCACACAGCTCTTCCCTTTCAAGGAAGACCACCTGTGCCCTTTTCTGATCTTTTGCTTTTTTTATTTGTTTTCTTTACTTCTTATGAAGCCAGGGAATTGGGGCTGATGGGCAACACTAGAGGACAAAAACCGACTGAGCCAATGGGGTGCGCCTGTGGGCGGCAGCAGTGTTTTCCTGGTGTTCTGACCAGGCTATGGGTAAACTCTGCCAGATGTTTATAAGTTTCCCATTAAAAATGGGTGCATTGTAAGCATATTTCTTTCTTTCTCTAGTTCTTTTTTTTTTTTTTTAGAGTATAAAATTAAACTCTCCTTTTCTTAAAGAAAGAATTGGGAAATACCAAACCATTTCAAGAAGGAAATAAAATTCACCTGTATCCCCATCAGCTGGAGATAGGTACTGTTCACAATTGAGTGTTTCTTTTCTTTCTCTAATGCATGCAAATGTGTCTGGTTCACTTCCCATAATTGAGAACATACTAAATATATCATTTTGTGTACCGCTTATTATTATGTTGAGTAGAGATGGGGTTTTTATTTTATTTTATTTATTTATTTGTTTATTTGAGACAGTCTCACTATGTCACCCTGGGTAGAGTGCTATGGCATCACAGCTCACAGCAACCTCAAACTCTTGGGCTTTAGTGATTCTCTTGCCTCAGCCTCCCAAGTAGCTGGGACTACAGGCACACAGCACAATGCCTGGCTATTTTTTGTTTGTAGCTGTCATTGTTGTTTGGCAGGCCCGGGCTGGATTCGAACCCACCAGTTCTGGTGTATGTGGCTAGCACCCTAGCTGCTGAGCTACAGGTGCTGAGCCGTGATTTTTGTTTTTAAACCATAGGAAACGGGTGCATTTTAGTTACTCAGTACCTCAAAATCTAGACTATATAGTTTATTCAAAACAAGGCTGCCTAGGAAGTTGGGAGGGGGTGTCTTTATAATTATGGTCATGATTATTTTAAACCCTTAATATAGTAATTTATGTTTGAGAAGAACTATAGAATCAATTTTTAGTTCTAGTAAGATGTTTTCCTTTCTTTCTCAACCCCCTAATTGCTCTCTCTGGGAAATAACTATTTGCCAAAGATAAAAATTATTCATTGGATTCTTGAGTTACATTCTTTAAATGGGGGAAGATTCATTACACAGCTTTTCCTTCAGCTGCTTAAAGAAGAAGCCCTGGGGCTTTGTGAGAGTCTGAGAAACAATTTGTTCCTTCTTGTGTCTGAGCTAGAATTCAGGGTAACAGGGGCTGGATGGACTTCGTACTCTTCCAGTCAGAATAAGTCAGATCTTGGATACAAGAATATTTGATTAGTAGTTAGAATGACTTAACCCAACCTGGTCCTGCAATTCATAATAAAACTATACTGCTGTTCTGTCTAAGTCTCAAAAATGTAATATTGATTAAAAAGTGGAAGAAACATATCATCAGGTAACATATTTGTAAACCTTGAAAATGTATTCAACAGCCTGGTATATTATTTAGGGTATAAATCATCGTGTGGTAAAAGCCACACCAACTTCAGAGTAACTTCTGACTGGGAGTAGAAGGTGTTTTGATTGCCTATGTCATGAATTATTTCTCACTAAAAAAGAAAACAACTAAATCAAGTATGTCAGAATGTGGCATCTGTTAAACACAGATGGTAGTCCCATGGTATCTCCTATCAACATTTCATGATTTTGGAAATATTTCTAAGAATCCCAGGTTTAGACCAGCCTTCTTTCAGCTGGTGAAACGCTCACAGCTTTTTGGCAGATGAAATGGGGAGCGACACCAGCAGGTGAGCTCCAGCTCCCAGAAGAACCCTAACGAGTCTTTAAAACTGACTTTTGCAAAATTCTACTGGCAATACTTGTTGTAATAAGAGCAGGTATTTTTTGCAATAACTCACGCTTAGTTTCGTTCTCTTGTGATGTGTGGTTAAATCTCAGAGAAACATTCATTATAATGGTAATTTGGGCCCTGCTCCAACAGCACTCGAGATATAACAAGCATCACCAGGGCACCAAATGGCCTTTGTGAGAGAAGAAACAATGCTCAGTGTCTGTGGTCCTTTGATCACAGTGAGGAAAACTAGGGCTTCTATTTCATGTATAAGATGTCAGCCATCATTATCCCTTTCTCGTGCTTTTAATGCCAATTTCCATCCTAATAATTCTTTCAGGACTCGGACTCATGGCAATTGAAATAAGAACTACTCAACAAATATTATTCATAAGAAACTAGTTGGACCTCACACATAATGCTTTGGAATGTTTATGATACAATGACATTGACAGTTTTATGCCTGTACAAACTTGTTGCACATTCCATTGAGTGATCCCATATTGTAGAAGAAAGCACACACACACACACACACACACACACAGATATACACACATACACACATGCATACACACATACACATACGCACAGGTATACACACACGCACACACACACCTTTATAATTTATTCTGCCTTGGTAAACAGATGAAGGGAAATTAATTAAAAACTCATAAACTTAAGAGAGATTACAGAAAAGACAAATAGAGCAACTTTATTTCAAGATAGGAAGTAGCATAAACGCAATAGTGATAACATCCTAAAAAGTTAGAAGATTGAATGGAGAGGTTTTATTGGTCTTGGGTTTTAAGTATTAAAACCTTGCAATTTCATATGAAATACAGGAGTAAAAGGATGACAGTTTTCTACCTAATAATGATATTCCTGCGAAATCTATAAATCTCTTTATTATGAAGGCTTTTGAACTTTTATTACTGAGTATCTCATACCATCTGCTGAGTATTTAAGTTTCGTGACAGGCCCTGTAGTGCTTTATTTAAATGCAGAAGTTTTCTTTGAAATGATGAGCATCATGAGCTATTCCTTTGCATCACTGTCATTAGTCAAAGGAGAAACAAAAGGTAGTTTGCAGAAGGTTTCTTAGAAGAGGTATCCTGTGGCATCTTTTTTACCCTGTCAGTCCCCCACAGCCTGCTAGCTGCTGGGGTGGTCTGCAGTTCAAATGTCAAAGCTTTTGGCTTTTAGTGAACCAGATTGTATTTTGTGTAGCACGCAGGGGGTTAAATTGCATTTCAGATAAGCAAGAAACTAAAAAGCATGGTGGGGAGACATGGTGGCAATTTTCTCTTTGAAACAATACTTTGTTTAGTTTCAAAATGATCACTTTTATTGTTTGAAAACAATGCATACGGAGTTGTTTTATGGTTCTTCCATTTTTCCGCCATCTGTGTATACGTTCAGAATTTGCGAGTAACATTTCTGGTTGTTAGGCAGGATCCTGGAGCTGTCCATGACAGTCTAATAGGCCTTACCTACAGTGATGCATCTATATGAAATACACCTCACTTAAAGAAAAGGGATGCCTTGGCTATTTTAAATGGATCTTTAACCAACTACAAAGTATGAATGTAGAACTTGACACACAGAGGGACATATGTGCATGAGAGCAAAATGGTGCTGATGTATCTCTGTGAGTGTATAAGCACAATACAACACACACACTTACATACGTTATCAAATGGGTAAACTTGATGCTTAGTGTGTTTGAAAACACAGTAAATTAATTACCTGCTTGAGCCTTTATGTGAATCTCGTATGAAAAATCCTGTGTCATACCCCAGCTCTGAGTGAGCAGTGTGACCTGGACAGCATGCCCTTGCTTCTGGCTGATTTATCTCTTGATTTCCTGAGAAGCACATTCGAGGAGTGGGCAGGACGGTCATCTTGCCGGAACGATCACAGCTCCTTTCTTGCCATCATCCCCTTTCTTCTGTCTTTTTTTTATCACCCTACTCCAAGTTTTCCAGGGTGTAGATATCTATATCTTATGTTTTTCTTGATATAATATAGAAAAGATACATCTCTCTATATATATATCAAGAAAAACATAAGATACGCATGCCCTCCCTGCCACATTTGTATGGAACTGCCTCTGGGAAAACGTCCCCGATTTCCTCATTTAGAGGACATTCCTTTCTTTATTCTGCCACTCAGATGGGCAGGACGCGTGTGCCTTCCTTCCTGCATTTGTAACATGCTTACATTCCAAGCTCTCTCAAGGAACAGAATTGAGTTTGACTTTTTTCACTTTTACGTATGAGACAATGATTTAAAATTGCTAATTTTTAATGCCCTTCCTGGTTTTTCCTTGATTTACATAATTACACATAGTAGAGATGATTGGAAAAAGCAGAGTATAAAGACAGAGTAAGATGAGACAGAGTGAGACAGTCCAGTAGGTGAGGGTATTTGTCCTTAGAGCTGTGTACTTTTCCTTCATTTATACTGGTCCCGTTGCCATTCCCAGAGGGATCATTGATAATGGTTAGTATGATATTTCTTACTTAGAGAGGCAAATGTAATTAGGCTAAGGTCGCAACTGGGGACTGCTCATATTTTCATGCACAAATTCATTTACTTATTCATTCATTGATTTATCTGAATGGTATTGAGTCTCCATCCACCCTGTGCCAGGCCGTGAGAGGGAGGAATACCTAGAACCAGAGAGTTCTTATGTTTAAGAAACTAATGGTGTACTAGGGTGGAAAAAAGGGCACAGATGCTGAAAGGGCGTACAGAGAGGGGATTCATGAAGGGCTTCCTGGAGGAGGAAAACTTTGACCTGAGTTTGAACAGGACCTAGCCCAAGACAGGGAGAAGGAGACAGAAAATAACTGTTCTAGTTGGGCCAATTTCATACCCCGCAAGACATGGTGAAATGAAAGAGAATAGTGTGCATTTGGCAAAATGTGAATGGTTTGGTAATTTGCTGTGTCTGGAGCATTGGGTACATGTAGGGTGAAAGCACAGGGTCCCCACTGTCAAGAATCTTCTGTACTGTTAAGAAGTTTTTGGTTTGATCTGTAGGCAGCTACTGAAAGGATTTAAGCAGTGGCATGACAAGGCCAAATCTGGACTTTAGATAAATCCTTTTGGCTACTCCAGGGATGATGAATCAAAGGAAGCAAGTCTGGAATTCAGGAGACCAGTTATGGAGTCATTAACAAAACCAGAAGAAACATGATGGAAGTCCAACCTTAGTCATTGTCTGTGAGGATAAAGTAATGTGGTGGGGAGAGAGGGAAGTAGGGAGTAGATTCGACTCAGCCTTCAAGAGACAAAAGCAACACATTCTGGTGCTCACTGACCGCACAGAATGAAGAGAAGTGTAGTTACTATGATTCCCTGTGACTTGGATGAGGGGGTAAGTGATAGTAGTGCCATTCATTGTGATTAAAAAAAAAAAAAAACAGGAAAAGGCCAAGTTGTGTTGGAGGAAGACAAGGAATATATTTAGAACAGAACAATGCCTTGAGATTAAGAGAATCAGAGATTGTAGCTCTATATCTTAAAACAAATGTGCCTCCTATAGAGACTTGATCCTGGGCTTCTCTGTTGTATTTCTGGTATCATCATCTCTTTGTTACCATTGAGAATATGTATGATACCTTTATAGAAATATACATTCATATTTCAACTTTTTATAATAAATTAAAATCCAAATCTTATAGGTGCCCATACTTTAGAAAGGAAGTTTTAAATCAAGGAATTTGAAAGCTTCACAAGTCATTAGAAATAACCAAATCCAGCCCTTCATTTCAGATATGAAAATCTTAAACGCAAATTTCCGAAGTGATTTGTCCAAGGTCATGGAGTAAATCCATGATAGTACCTGGATTCAAGTCCAGGTATCCTGACTCCTGGATGATTGTGCTCTTTATATGCCATCCCCCTTTTTAAAAAGGTAAAGGGGAAAATTAAGCAGACACAAGTATTGTTAAGGTTTCACGACCTGACATTTTCCTTGTGTGAGAAGGTGGGCATAGCAGAGAGGTGCCAGGCTAGTAAAATGTGTCTTGGCACAGGAGACGTCTCGTTTGTTTATACCAAGAGGGAATGACTTTCCTGGGTCCTGGCCCAACTCTGGGGCACTATAAATGACTTTGGCAACTTTCATCAGCCACAAAAATGTGGTCTCACAAGAGTTACAACCAAGAAAAGCAACTGCAGGAGGGCTTGTTCATGTGGGATTTTCTGGGTACCCTTGATAGCCTCTCCATGTGCCTCCATGGGGGGTGCACCTGCTGTGCCTTTAGAGGTGATATAGTGAAAGTCTGCTCACCTGGTTAACACACTAATAACTGCAAATGTCCCCCTACCGAGCATCCATAAGACTAGTTACAGAGAGAAATGTAGTCAGACAGAAATGCTGCTCCCTCACAGCATTTACTAATCTATTGAAATGACCAGTTCACATGTTTCTGTTTCCTGCCGGGCCCTGCTCATTGTACTCGTAGTATTTGGCACCAAGCTTAGCACACCGTCCACAATTATCCCATACATGCTGAGAGCGAACTGAACTGAGGCTCAGTGCACTAAGCCTGAACTACATTTAGAGTCTTGTTGGGGGTTTTACCACTTGTGGGGTGATGGATGCATAAGCAGAATACATTTGAGGGGTTACTCAGGCTCAATGCCTGAGGGGCAGGCAGTAAGCATTAGTACCAGAAAGCAAGAATAAAGTCCCCAAAAGAAAGTCATGACCCCTAAAACTGAGAAGCATGAATCGCCATTTGGAAAGGGGAGATACAATCAGGAGTCCCGAAGACAAAGCCAGCGGGCTGGGCGCTGTGGCTCACACTGTAATCCTTGTGTTCTGGGAGGCTGAGCCAGAGGATTGCTTCAGCTCAGGAGTTCAAGACCAGCCTGAGCAAGAGTGAAATTCTCACCTCTACTAAGAACAGAACATCAGCCGAGTGTTGCAGCAGGTGCCTGTAGTCCCGGGTTCTCAGTAGGCTGAGGCAAGAAGACTCCTTGAACCCAGGAGTTGGAGGTTGAGGTGAGCTAGGCTGATACCACAGCACACTAACCCAGGCAGCACAGCGAGACTCTGTCTCAAAAAAAGAAAAAAATATATAAAGCAAGTAGAAAAGTGCAGGACATTGGAAGAGGGAAGACAAACATGGGGAGGGCCAATGGCATTGACAGCCATTGTCGTCACCGGCTGCTGATGGCAAGTCTGAGTTTCTCACATGCTGAGGGACCAGCTTGACATCTGACATTGATTAGCTGTTTCACCTTGCTTTCCATAACCTCTCTGGACCTCAGTCACCACGTCTATAAAACAAGATCCTGGGAGCTCATAATCTTTAATGTCTCTTTCAGCTCTCTTATGCTAATGGTTTTCTTTCTTCCATAAATAGCAAGGGTTTTCCTCAGATAACAAAATGAGAAATGGGACCCCTGTAACATATACCAGTACAGAAACTGTTTCAAATGCGGGCTAAAAAGATCTATTGTCTAAAATGACAGTTATACTTCTCCATTTGGTAAAAGAAGCAGTATATTGGGAGATGTAATAATAGAAATTCCTGCAAATAATACATTTGGCCTCAGTCATCTTTTTTTATAAGGCCAATATACCAAGATATAGTTGCATTTGCAATATTGCCACTGATTTATGAAACAATGATATTGGATAAAACCATCAACATGTAAGGCATTTTTTTTGCATTGTTTCACCTTTTCATTGCTTTCTCATATTTACCCATATCCTTTATTTCATGGTTATTTTGCCATAACTGAGTAATACCATATGCACCAACATTCAGTGAGGGGCCACTTAATCCACGACATATTTTAAGCAAACAATGCCTTTGTCAGTTTTTATAGGGTCTAAAATGTTATTTTCTTAAGAATTACATGGAGAAATTATATACTTTGTGCTTTAGGATTGGCTCTGGTTTAGCAGTTCTCTTGCAGTGATTTCTTAATGGGAAATGTCATGATCTCTTATGGATTTTGGTTCTCATGAACATGAACCACTAGTGATATTAAGAGTCCATCAATAGAACTTGCCCAAAACTCTCTCTCATGATGGAGAATAATGGCCTTCATTCTGCACTTTAGTCACTGGGCAAAAGACAGAGGTAAACCGTTCATGAGTGAACTACAAATGGCTGATAACTTCAAAAAAAATGTTTTTTCTTTGTCTGCTTAATAATACTTCTCATACAGTTGACTGGATATTTACTTGCTCCCCATGTTCCACATTTCCCAACCAACAATCTATGTATAAATATTTAAATTTAAAAAATGTAAAATGATCTGTCTTTGAACAAGTTACAGCACGTCATTCCTGTAGCTTTCCTTTTACAAACTCCCTGCACGAAGAATATGGTATCATCAGAATCTGTCTCTCACACTGGTGGCAACAGGATTGTGTTTGAAGGATGGTTTGCCTTTCAGATGGAACACAACCTGTTAGGTAATCTAGCTTCTTCCAAAGCAATGCCAGCTCTGCCACCAACTCACCACGCGGTCCTAGACAATTTACTTAGCTTCCTTGAGCCTCTGTTTACATATCAGTGAAATGAAGAAAGTAACACAGTATGTGGATTGTTGTAAAAATTCAATGAACTAGATACATAGTCAGAAACCCTGGTACATACGTAGCCTTACTAGAGGCTTAGTATGTTGTTCTACCCATTCCCTTTGTTATATTTTATAGTGGGTAGTAAGAAATATCCATCTATTCCTTGTCATCTCTTTTCAAATCACACCCTACATCCTTTTCCTAGTCTTTTGGGCAACATTTTATGAAACTCTGGAATGGTGGTATAATCAAATAATTTTATAATTCAAATTGGGAGACTCCTTCCTTATAGCTCATCCGCTTCATGGTCAGCAGCTTCTAAGCTTGACATTTATATCTTGGATGTTTATAAAATATTAAACCTTGAAGTAGCCATCATTTTCTAGAAGCATAGCTTAAAAACCAGTAGGAAATATATGAAGACAATCAAATTTGTTACAACTCTTTCCTGAAGCTAGCTGATAGAGCACGGGAAGATGGATTTCAGTTATACATCTACAGAGGAATGTTCAGAGATAACATGAAAGCAGGCCTCCTTATTAATCACACATTGTGTATTTGACTTCTGCCTCTCTCTTCGGCCTTTAAATCAACTGCATCTGGTTCTTGCCACTTAAGTGTGCCATTACCTTTTACATTAAAAGGCAGTTATTCCTAGAGAAAGCAGCCACATTTGATTAAAAAATAATTAACTGGAATTATGTTCATGCTACTCATCATGGCAGCCCAAAGAAGAATTTTAGTGTATGTTGGAGACATACTTTAATTCTCCAGCAGGGTCAGCAGAATTCAGGGGCACTTTATGGGTATGATGAATGTGAGTTTGAAAAAGTTATTTTGCTTTGGGTGGTGCCTGTGGCTCAAAGGAGTAGGGCACTGGCCCCATATACCAGAGGTGGTGGGTTCAAACTGGCCCCAGTCAAAAACTACAAAAAAAAAAGAAGAAAAGAAAAGTTATTTTTGCTTTGCTGGTGTTAATTTTCTGGTTTTCAAAAAACAAGCGTAGTAGTACAGAATTATCAACATCTGACACACAGACAGGATTGCAAAGCAGCTGAAGTTTGTTGTAACCACTCTCTGCCAGAGCGTGTCTTCCTCCACGAAGACTGGGGTACACGGTTGTTATCATACCCAGAGCGTCAAGCTCTGAGAACTGACTTCTGCTAACCAGCTGCATAATAAGTTAGTGTATAATTATCAAGCAGATCCTGTACTGGGGTTCAATGGTAGTGAATTGTCTCTCAGAAGGGAAGTTTGTATAGGAAACCAAGTTTCTTGTTAAGCAGTGAATCTGACATAACAAAGTAAATTTGATCGTCTAAATTAGTGCTACTCAAGGAAACTGTTGTCATTTTGTAATAATATAAGAAGCTTGCTCAAGAATGTAAATTATAGAATCACTTTTTTCTTTGAGAAAGTCTTGCTCACAAACACAGACACACACACCCATGACGAGTAGCATGATTGTAACTCTAGTTAATTACTTTGTAATCAAATGAGGCTGCTCTCTCTGTGTATCAGGTGAACTAACCAGTATGCTTTGTGATGGATAATTTATATTCTGGCACAAGCTTCTCATCTCACAACTAATCGATCACCAAGGGCATACCAGCAGTTGTTCTGTGGACCACACTTTGAGAGGCACTGGTTATTTGTCTGAATCAGAATCACCACGGGAGCTTTACAAACATATAGTTTCCTAGTGTATATTCCCTTGAAGGTTTTGGGTGTGCTGTACCTCCATCTGCATTTTAAATTCTTTCCATGTAGTTTTGATGAACATTCAAGGCTCGTGAGCTATTATCCATTTAATGTAATTAAGTAGTGCTAGGGGGAATAAAATTAGAGGTTAAGAACATGGCTTTTGGAGTTGGAGGTTGAATTCTTGCTTGTTCTTGAGCAAGTTGCTTTGGGGTTTCTAAGTCTTGAGAGTTTCATCTATACAGCACATAAAGTTGCTGTGAGGTTTAGGTGCAGTTATAAAGGGAAAACACTCAGTGCTTGCTGCATAGCAGGCAATTACCAGATCTCAGCTCTAAAGGGCAGGTGTCGGCTTCCCGCAGAGACTTACCTGACACTTCTTAGTGTAGGCCCATTCATATCCAGGTCTGCCTACGTATCCTTTGTCTAAGTTCACTGGACAAGTAAAGAACAGACTGCTTATGCTTCCCTGTCTGGGCCTTCTTTTGCTAAAATTTATCAAATGTAATCATCAAAACTCTTTTGGTTGTTAATGTTAAAAACATAAATCAACGTAATTGAAGGTGAAAAAGTATTGGCTGCTGGGGAGGGATTATTAGATCATGGAACTTACAACTGTCCAGGGGTAAATCTAGGATTCACATGCTCAAAAGGTGTCGTTGTATCAAGACACCTTGTTACCTATGTGATCTATCTGTCTCCCTCCCTGTCTTTCTGGGCCAGCGCTGGTTTTGTGGTAGCAAAATGGACATCAGCCATGTCAGGCATGTATATTATCACCTTGCTCACCCGAGAAAAAAAGAAGTTATTTTATAAAGTATTTTGACAAAATTCCAGACTGAGGGTAATGGCCTTGCTTGCAGTATCTTTCCATTCTTGAATAACTCATGTTTGCTAAGAGCAGGACATTCTGGCTTATCCAACATGCTCTTGAACCTAGGGATAGACTCCACCACCCAGAGCATTTGTGCTGAAGTGGGGAAAGCCGATCTTAGTCATAAGAGAAAAAAGTACCTGGCGAGGAATCCATCTAACCCACCCTCTGTTCCCCTCCCCTTTCCTTATTGTTTTACTAACACTAATAGTTCAATTGGAATAAAGCCAAGATTTGGCCCTGAGAACTTGTATTTGTTCAGATAATTTTCAGATACTTCTGATAATCTATTTTTTATTTCTTTTACAATAAACTTTCATAGGTTAAAACTTCCCCCCCCCCATGTCTAATTTGGGAGTAAAGAAGGAAGGGGAATGTCTTATCCTGACCAAGAACAAATTCAGAATCTATTAATAACATTATGAGTCTGATTCTAAACTTTCGTTTTTTGTCCGCTTGGGGCACCGTCATAGTTGACAAATAGGAATAAGCAAGAGATGATGTTAGAAAGAGAACTGCCAAAGTTTCACAAAGGGGAATTTACAGTTAGATTGTATTTATTACATGATAATAATGTAACTATGGATTATTAAATAGTGGGTGTATTTTTGGTCCACTAAATCAGTGAAAATCACGTAGCTGTTAATGATTTGGAACCCAGCTTGTGAAGCACGACTTGGCAAAAGTATCAAGTGGCTTAAAGTGTTGGTATGAGAGTGAAGGACTTCAGCACTCAAGTTGAATCTGTGTGGCCTTGGACTTGACTTCTCTGGGATACAGTTTCCCCACATGTGTAATTGGGTAATGACATGTAGTCACTACGCGCGGGGGGATGGGGGAACAAGTGCGCTCACAGGGAGGGGCAGGCTTCCCCTGCATTTTCCAAGCAGCGCATATGCTCAGCTTTATTCTCCCAGGTACCTAACAGGCTCCCTTGGAGTAAGTCACTTAATAATTCTTCTTGGCCCCGATGGTACCATTTGTTTCACAATGATAGTGTTCTCTGATAGGGTACCATAAAGGACTAAATCTTACCAAGGCAAGAAGGGCAAAGACCGATTTATAGGCTGTGCCTATTTTTGAGTTTGCCAAAGAGCATGGAAAATGGTTCTAACTCACTTGCAGGCTCTGCAGCTCATTGCCTACATCGTGGCTTGTGTGTGACTGTTCCCTAAAGGGTTTCATTTTGGGGGTCTGTCCTCCTCCCATTCCCCCAGTGCAGCATGGTCTTCTATTTATCATTACAAAAATGGAAACAGGAGGCTGAACTTGTCTGAGATAAGTGGTCAGTATGGTGTAATGGAAAAAGCAGAGCATCAATATTTAGATTTAAATTATTGTGTGAACTCAGGCTGCATTTATGCTGGGTTACCTTGGGTTCATTCCTGACCCTCTCTGATTCTGTTGCCTAAGCTATGAAATCAAAAGACCAAATGAAAGTGACTGTTTCTAACTTGCATCTCTGCTGTGAGGGTTAAATAAGATGATGCCAAGAATGGAAAGCATGATCCAAGTGCAAATTATCGTTATGCTTGTGATTATTATGCGTGTGTATCAGTGTATGAGGAGTTTGTTGACAACGGGATTCCTGTGTGCTCTGCTTCCATTTCCCCAGCTCCCAGAGATACGGAGGCTTCCTGCCAGATGGCCGATTTGCCAGCTGTGTCTTGTTTTGTCATTGTAAATATTACATGCCCTGACTGCGAGGCTTTACTTATAATGTAGTATGCTTTGTCCTTTATCTCTTGCAGCTTGAGAATTACATTGTGGAAAATATGAAGTCGGAGATGGCCCAGATACAGCAGAATGCAGTTCAGAACCACACGGCCACCATGCTCGAGATAGGAACCAGCCTCCTGTCGCAGACCGCAGAGCAGACCCGAAAGCTGACAGATGTTGAGACCCAGGTACGTGCCCAGGGCCGCAGTCCACCAGCTCAACCAGGAAGATTCCACCCCCACCCCTTAGCGTGCTCCATAAACACAGAGCACGTTTCAGCACTCAGATTGGGGAAACATATACACTTTTGTTTATTGGTAATAACAACAATGACTGCCTGACACGCTATGCATGGTTCTTTTGATTTAATGAGGATTGGTATATTTAGCTTTGTATGTGTTTGCAAAAACAGGGCTGGCAAGGGACCTAATCAGTGTTTAAATTCAAATAAACACTGCAGTGACCAACTGTGATAGGATGTGTGTCAAACAAAATAACCATTTGGGTTAAATTGGTGCCTTTGATGTGCATTTTTGACCTATCTCGGTTTGTCTCTGGGAATTCTCTAGCTATAATGGCCCATATGATGGCACCTGCAGAGGGTTTGTGTATTCAGTGGATGGCAAGGAAAAGCCAAATGAACTGATCACGTGTGTGTGCTTATGTGCGTGTGTGTATCTCCCTACCAGGGACAATGGCATACTTATTTGAGTACAAATCAATAAAAAAGTAGGGATGTCCTTTGATCATCACTATGACAAACCCACCATCACAATTTACTGCAAATAGCAAATAGCATTTTTGATGACTAGAAGATGATTTCTTAGTCCCGTTTTAGCTATAAAAATGGTAATCTATTTATCATTGTGAAACTCAAGGCACAATTCTATCTAAATGTAGTTGACTCTTGGCATCAAAGCTGAAATGTATCAATTCAAAAATTAGGTAAAAGCTCATTTCTAATTTATTTCATTTGTGTTAGCTACATCACAGGTATACAGATGTTTAAAGAAAAATGATCATTTATATGGACAGAGCATTTGTTATAACACAAATAACATCCCCATGTACAAGTGGTTGCAGTGAAAATCACTTATAGCAGGTAAGCCAGAAAGTTTGGATGACTTCTGACATTGACACAGCTAGTAAATAAAATCCAGTACTTAAACTCTAGCATACTTCCTTCTTTTCTATCATTATTAATTAGTTATTAGTTATTATTAATACTAATTAATTAGAAATTAAATATTGACTACACTGGAGCAATGAATCACATAGGGTTTAGAAATTTTTTTTGGCTGCATATTATCATCAGGTTACCATGAGAGAGGGAGAGGGGGAAAATTACACATTTATAACTGAAAATTACAAGACTCCCATTGTTTATCACCATAGTAAGTTTAATAATGTATGCATATTGGCTTCTTGTGGTATAAATACTGTGATTTTTTTTTTCTTATTTTTGTTAGAACAGAATTCTCAGGGCCAGGTGTGGTGGTTCACACCTATAATCCTGGCACTGTAGGAGGCCGAGGCAGGAGGATCCCTTGAACTCAGGAGTTCAAAACCAGCCTGAGCAAGAGGCAGATCCAATCTCTACTAAAAACAGAAAAAAAAATAGGCAGATGTTATGGTGGGCACCTGTATTCCCAGCTACTTGGGATGCTGAGGCAGGTGGATCTCTTGAACCAAGAAGTTTGAGGTTGCTGTGAGCTGGCCTGACATCATGGCGCTACACCTACTGGGGCGTGAGACTCTGTCTCAAAAACAAACAAACAAACAAACAAAAAAACTAAAGAAAGAACACAATGGTCCCCTATAAAATACTCTAATGTATTCAAACCCAATGAACACAATATATCTTACTATTGATTGCATAGTTGAAATTTTTAGATATGTCTGTTATGGTGTGTTTTATGACAGAAATGGCAAAGTTTTATTTAATTTTTTCTATCACCAAAAACTCTACCTTGGATTGTTTTTCTCTTGATTGTGGTTCTTTTTCCACTTATGAATTAGAGTTATGGAGGGAAAAAAAGTCCCACTATTAGCTTGCTGATCTTCTCACTGTTAAGATGCATGCTGTGTAAGGTTTTAAGAGACAACAACTTGTTTTGCATCCTTCTGGCCAGGAAACATGTACTTGCTGGAAAATAGTACAGAAAATTCAAAGAAAAAAAGAATATGCTATATGAAGCAGCAAAAATTTATCATTAGATGCCAATGATAGTTCAATATAGCAGAAACATTTCTCAGGTAGCTAAAACCCAGAAAACATCTCAAAAATCACAAATCCATGAGATCTGGCAATAAGAAGAAAGCAGAGAAGGAACACAATGGCTCAAACTATGTCCTGCCTTAAGGAATGAAGGCTATGTTTTCTTTTCATCTTCATTTTAGTGTCTTCCAAATTGTCCCCGCCTTTATCATGTAAATAAGCACCTTGGTGCTTAGCTGTACTATTACAAGAGGATGCATTCTGCTTGGATATAAACATTCCAATGCACTCCTACTTGATGTAGAGCCAGCTTTAAAAAATGAATCCTGGATTATTCCTTAACCTTAACACTATACACTTAAAATAAGCATTTATAAACTACTAGATCCTTCTGTCTTAATTTTGCTTTTGTATTCATCTAACTTGACTTCACTTTGGTAGGTAAAGGTTTTCCTAAAATTGATTTCAGGTCCTTGGTTATTTGAAGAACTGAAGACATTGTTTTGGTAATACATTTTAGTGCCCTAGCTTTCACAGGATGGGGTTATAAAGATAAGTAACCTGGGCCAGGTGCAGTGGCTCACACCTGTAATCTTAGCACTCTGGAAGGCTGAAGTGGGAGGATTCATTGAGGTGAAGAGTTCAGAGACCAGTCTGAGCACAGTAAAACCCTGTCTCTACTAAAAATAGAAAAATTAGCTGGTCCTGGGTGGTGTTGGCCTGTAATCCCAGTTCTCAGGAGGCTGAGGCAGGAGGATTACTTGAGTCCAGGAGTTTGAGGATGCTGTGAACTAGGCTGTGCCATGGGACTCTAGTCTGGGTGACAGAGCAAGACTCTATCTCAAAAAATGAATGAATAAAAGTAACTTACTGCTTTCTAATTCTCCGCTGACTTTGTGGACTTGCAAGTTAAAAAACGTGGTAGATCCATGGTTTTACTGCAATGGCATTTTAAGATTCTCTTATGCTCAGTAAGCATCATGACCAGGAAAGAGACCTTTAACGAGCATTCCTAATAACCCTCCTGGCCATATAGGTGAGAATCAGGAAAAAAACATCATGCCCTTTCCTGTCTCCTTAGTTGGCCTTACAGTGTTTTTCTCACTCTGTTATCGGTTTGTACCAATATCTCTTTGACTTTTACATTCTCTTTTCAAGTGTGCAACATCAAAAGATTTGTTTTGGGAACTATTCATGTCCCTTCCTACAGTGTAATTCTATTTCTTACCTTTTTTTCCTCATGCAAATTTGGTTTGGGGGAAAACTAATAAATTGCATTAAAATTCACCTCCAGTAATCTGTGTGCTTAACTTGGTTCTAAGCAATTTTTAAAAATTAGCTATTTAAGAATAAAATAAATCCTATGTAGTAGAGTCCCTTGTTTAAAAATAAGGAAATTCTCTTTTACGTGTGGTAATCCAGTTCTCCCAGCACCATTTGTTGAATGGAGAGTCTTCTCCCCACTGTATACTTTTGTTTGATTTATCAAAGATCAGATGGCAAGTAGAGACTGCTTCCATCTCTTGGTTTTCTATTGTGTTCCATATGTCTATATCTCGATTTTTGTATCAATACCATGCTGTTTTGATTACTATGGATTTGTAATATAACCTGAAGTCTGGTAAGGTGATGCCACCAACTTTGTTTTTATTGTTAAGAATAGCCTTAGCTATATGGGTTTTATTTTTCTGGTTCCATATAAAATGAAGTACTATTTTTTCCTGTTCTTCAAAATATGATGTTAGGATTTTAGTGGGGATTGCATTGAATCTGCAGAGACCAAAACTCAACCCACACCTTTCACCCTTTACAAAAATTGGCTTAAGAAGGATAAGAGACTTAAATCTAAGGCATGAAATGACAAAAATCTTAGAAGAATGTGTGGGGAAAACTCTTGATGACATTGGACTAGGGAAAGATTTTATGACAAAGACTTCAGCAGCCATAGCAACAACAACAAAAATTAACAAATGGGACTTAATTAAGCTGAAAGGCTTCTGCACAGCTAAGGACACAACATGTGAAGCTAAAAGATAGCCTCCAGAATGGGAAAAGATATCTGCAGGGTATCAATCTGAGAAAGAGTTGATAATCTATAGAGAACTCAAAGTAATCAACAGAAAAGAGTAAACAAGGCCATTTGCCTCTCGGTAACAGATATGAACAGAAAGAACCTTCTCTGATGAAGACAGATGAATGGCTAACAAACATTTGAAAAAATGCTCATTGTCCTCGATTGTGAGAGAAATGCAAATCAAAATCGCCCTGATATATCACCTAACCCTGGTAAGAATAGCCCACATCTCAAAGTCTCAGAGCTATAGACGTTGGTTTGGATGTGAAGAGGGAACACTTTTACACTGCTGGTGGGACTGCAAAGTAATACAATTTTTTTGGAAGGAAGTATGGAGAATCCTCAAAGAACTCAAATTAAACCTCCCATTTGCTCCTGTAATCCCATTACTAGGCATCTACTCAAAAGGAAAAAAAATTTTTTATCATAAGAACATTTGCACTAGATTGTTTATGGCAGCTCAATTTATAATCACCAAAGTGTAGAAGCAGCTTAAATGTCCACCAACTCAGGAATGGTTTAACAAGCTGTGGTATATGTATACCATGGACTACTATTCAGCTATTAAAAATAATGGAGACTTTAGATCTTTTGTATTAACCTGGATGGAGGTGGAACACATTCTTCTTAGTAAAGCATCACAAGAATGGAGAAGCAAGAATTCAATGTATTCAATTCTAATATGAAGATATAGAAGGTCTATTACAAGGAGGGATAGGGGAATGAGGGATTGGGGCAAGGAGAGGTGGGAGGGGAATGGGGGGGTTTCAGTATATGGCACACTTTTGGGGGGTGGGACATAACTACAAGAGGGACTTTACCTAACAACCACAATCATTATACATTGGTTATAATCATTATAACCTAATTCTTTGTACTCTCAGTGAATCCCAAACAATTAAAAAGAAAAAGAAGCACTGAAAAAAAAGATGAGGAAACTGAAATATAAAGAGGTGAGATAACTTGTCCCAGATGGATGAAAGTTAGAGTGGGAATTTGAACTCAGTTCAGCATCAAAGTCTGAGTGCTTTACCAGCTCTCTGTCTCTGCTGCCTCTCTTTGTAGATCCCTTCTTTTTCTAAGTTTGCAGAATAGCAAGTGGGTTCAAGAATTGTGTTAGACAGAATCAGATAAAGCTAAAGGTAGTGTGGACCTAACAGCAGCCACTGAATGCTTACCTCCATGGTGAAGATGTTGCTGGTGCTCTACTGAAGATGATGATGGTACCACCATCATCACTATCGTTGCCATTATCCCGCATACCAGTCACGTCATCTCATGGAACTGTAGGATCCAGTGCCATCCTCGCCATTCAGGGAGGATGTGGAAAACTTCATTAAACACTGAGCCTAAGCTTCCTCAAATTTCCAACACTTTACACAGGAACTATAGTGTCAGAAATACAATCTAATCAAATTTAGAAAGATATATTTTCAGTACTTCCCCAATGCAAGATATTTTAACAGCTATTATCTAGAATATGACAACAACAAAAAATCAATTCTTATTTTCAGTGAGTTTGAAATTGAACTGTCCTTTGAGAGTAGAGATAAGAAGAATCATTGTTGACCCACTGTATCTCTAACTTGATGAGTGAATAGGTGAATGTTCAACATTTAGCCTGGGTTTAGCTGAAATGGCAGTGAAACCAAACTCTAGTGGATCATTCATGAAAAATGCTCTGATAATTAATTTTCTTATGAGGTTTAGAAAAATTCTTGATGAAAGCAAAAAGTGCTTGCTGAGCCCACTGGCAGAGGACAGATCAAATTCAACTAGCCATTTCTTTTTGAGTAAAGTCTTATTGACCACTGGCACACTCATTCATTTCTGTGTTGTCTGTGGTGGCTTTCTCTCTGCAATGGCAGGTTGAGTGGTTACACCAGATACCATATAGCTCACCACACCTAAGATATATATATAACCAGCAGCACACAACCCCAGGCTATATAGTAATATATTACTACCTGCGTCTCCTGCCCTGGAGTATAAACTCCCAAGGAGCAGGATTCTGTCTGTCTTGTTCTTGTTCATTGCTTTATTGAAAAAGACTTGGTACATAGTAGACTCACATTAAATATTTGCAAAATGATTAAATTAACTAATTTAGTCCCATAACTTCTGCAGGTTTCAACCCTATACCACCAAAACTAAGGACAATATCCTGAGAGCTATGTGTTGCTGGTAATACATATATATCTACAAATAGCTAACAGGTCAGAATATGACTTTAAGCAGAAGCAGTCCACTGCAGAGATGTTCTGACCCAACTAAGAACACTGAGTGAATATATTTCCTCTATTCTCTGAGAAGCATAAGAAATTTAGACACTTTCCCCACTCATGGTGCTAATTTAGCATGTATGGCGAGGAATCTGATGCTGTCAGTTGCAGCAGGCCGAAGACCTCATGGAGACATGAAGGAAACGGTTTGGCCGCAGCTAGAGACTGAGGGGTGGACCCTTTTAGCCAGAGGGAAGCTGCTTGCTTACACCTCCCTGGTAAGCCTACGGGAAAGAATTCAGATTCTGGAGATAGACTACCTGGGCTCCATTCTGATTGTACTCAGCATTACCTATCTTGGGTGAGTTATTTCTACCTGCAATTTCTACATCTCCAATATCAGTACTATCCTTACCAAATTCCATAACCAAATGAGGTTATTATTATATTACCAGCATTATATAGAGTTATAGTATTATAAATACTACATAGGGTGTCCATAGAGTTCATATGCAATTTAAGTTTAAATGCAAACACTTCTATTATTGCCAAGGTCTTTAAACTTAAATTGGACATGAACTTTATGGACATGCTTATGCATTTTTATATAACTTATAATATTGATAACATTTATCATATTATAAATAAACTATATTTATATTAATCAATATTAATTCTGATACATAATGATTATATTAGTTATATATTATCATATCACAACTAAGATAAACATTAATTCCCTGAGATTACCTAATTTCCGCATTTATAGTTTCTCGACTATTTCACCAAAAAATTTTAAGAAGTTTTGTTTTTCAAGCTTTAATAGTCCCTTTTCATTTGGAGTAGTCATCTACTTTCTTTCCTCGAGGCTGACATTTTTAAAACACTGGGTCAATTATTTCATAAATTATCTCTGAATTATAAAATTATCTCATAAATTATCTCTAAATTATATTCTGAATCTGTCTGAATGTTTGTTTAGTTTGCCCTTTCGTTGACTTTTCCATCCCCCGTAGTTTGTCGAATTGGAAGTTAAGTCTAAAGGCTTGCTTGGGTTGAGTTGGACATAGTGAGAAGGGCGCTGTATAGAATGCTGGGCACTTTGTATCACATCTTATCAGAAGGCACATGTGCCAGCCTGCCACACCTGCAGGGGTGCTGTTAGTTAACTTGATTAGGGCCATGGTCTCCATTGGCCTGCATCTCAATAGTTCACTTTTCCCTTGGAAATTAAAGGATGGCCTGTATAATAATACTTCATTACATTGGTCACAATTGACCAAATAAATTACTTCTCTGATTTTTCAAAATGGTGATTGTTTAAACTCACTCATTCCCTCTGCATATATTAGCCTTCATGCTTCTGTAAAAATCTAATTGCCAAGATACCATGCTTTATGTTACATTATTTTTTGGTTGAGGAAAAAAATTAAAACAGAATGTAACACAAGTCTACCAGCCTGGCTCATTTCAAAGTTAATGGGCTGTTGAAAAAGATTTTCTTTCATATTCCTTGTATTTCACCTCAACCTCCACCTTTCATTTAGCATTAAGATTGATTTAAAGATGATCAGAAGCAGCTCTTAGAAGGGGAGCTAGCTGTCTGGAACTTTCTAGCACGCTTTCTCTGATAAACTAATAATTTTTATGTTTAAATGTTCAATTTTTAAAGACAGAACTAATGTTTTATAGACCCCAAATCTGCAGTTTCAGGTTTTGTACCTTTCTTACTCTGTGGTGTATTTTGGAAAATTTAATCTTTGAAATTGATCTTTGGGGGGCTTGTTCCCTATATCTTCCCCTCTTTTTCTTTCTTTCTTCTTTTCTTTTTTTTTCCCACCCTAAAGATGTGCTTGTGGGCTGTGTTTAGGCTAAGAAGGAAATGTCTTTTGTCATTTTAATGGAACACTTCTATTATTGCCAAGCAGCAAGTCCCACAGACACATGGCAAAAAAAGTGGTCCATTTATCATGGTTTGCTGTGCATTCTCTTGGTTGCTCACTTTTGAACTTCAGCCCTATTTTAATCCACCAGTGGAGACAGTTGAAATAAAGCAGCTATGAGGTCAAAAAAAAAATGGGGAAAGAAAAGAAGCAAGTGGCATTTGTGCCCCAAATTGACCCAGGATGACTGACGTGTAGCCTGGACTTTTGAGATTGGGCCCCTTTCTTCCACGCTCAGATACTGGATTAGAATTGTCCATGTGGTCCCTCTGGCCGTCTCTGTGACCATCATCCAGCTTTGTAAAACTTACTTATTGTTTATCGTTCCCATATCATCCACCACATAGCTATAAGCACCTTGGTGTCTGGACCTGGCTGAATTTTGGAGTTTAGAGGGCTCCAAACAACAATCATACAATCATACTTCTGTGCTATCGACATCTGAGTAGGGGCAGAAAGACAGCAAAGGAGTGAACGGACAGGACAGTTCTCCACAGTGATGATTCTATAAAGAACCTGATGAAGATTGAAGAGGAAATGATTTACAAAGGGTGGCCAGAAAGGGATACTCAGAGCAGGCTTTGAGTGATGAAAAGTCTCAGCCACACATGTGGAAGGGGCTGTCATTCTATGTAGAGGAAACTTGCCAGTGCAAAGGTCCTAAGCTGAAAATGAATCTCACACGTTGAGGTGGCAGAAGATGGCTACATGATGGGAGGGTGACAAACAAGAGAAGAGTGGCAGGAAGTGAGATCTTAGAAGTAAGCAGGAACCTGATGGAGTGAGGGGTCCCTGTAGGCCAGGCAAAGGACTTTGAAATTCATTCTGATTGCAAAGGGAATTCATTAGCATATTTAACGGAAGAGGTAGTGTGATCTGTTTTACATTTTTAAGAAATGTGAAGCATGGACTCCAGGTAGGACAAGGTGTTAGAGAAATAAGAGGGTAAATGACGGATGGCTGTGGTCGCCACGTGGAGATATGGGCAGCTCTATTTCCAATTTTGGATGGTTCCATTCTGTTCTCGGTGGACTTAGACAAGAAAACTTCCTGTCCTTTATAAAATAAGCAGTGGGGTATTGGAGAATGTCAGAAGGTGTGATTGGAAACTATGGTGAATAAAAATGAAAATAGATTTTATATATCTGTATATGATATACGTGATTCAGTGAGACAATGCATCTCTCATTCAGAAACAATTATCTTCTGTATGTCAACCAGTATCCTAAGTGTCACCAAACATATAAGTATTTTGCTTCCTAATTCATTATTTTATAAATGATCACTCAATAAAATCATAAAAGTCTTATCTGAATGAAAATATGTTTCATATGTTGAAAGTTATATCTTAATGTTACATCCCTAATGTTTACATTCTCTACCATTTTTTTTTCTCTGAATTGCTCCTAATTCTACCTTCAAATCCTGTTTTTGCTGAAATGAAATGGTACAGATTTGGACAATGTTTTTAAAAAATATCATATACTCCAAAACCATTAAGATACGATTAGTTACCACAGTAAGTTTAGACTGGCTTTCAGATTCATTCTAATGACAGCTGTTTAAATGAATCATGGCAGCTTACACTATCAGTTGTACCATCTCGCCATCCTCTGCCCTATCTTCCCTTTGTCCTCATTTTCCACTCCTTGTAAGGCTAGTACTCAACGGTAAGGCAAGTGACACCGAGTAACATCTAAGGGTAAGGCAAGTGAGACCCAGTAACACCAAATTATACATGTGTAGGGTTAGAGCCTGGCTTTATTTAAGAATGATATTCTGTGTAATGTGAATCCCTTTGCATTAATTTTGAATACTTTAAATATTGCATTAAAAGATTACTTATCTTGATTCCTGAGTTTATTGCCCCAGCCCCTTTCAATTCTAGAACTGTGGCAGTTTCCTCTCTCACGTCTGTCTTGTTCCTGCCCTATCCCTAAAACTATATCCCCCTCCCTGCCACCTCCTGTAGCCCAATCCCAGCCCTGGAACTATCAGTGTATTTTGCATCTGATAGAATCCAACACTTGTACAATGCCACAGAAAAGGAGGAAAACTCTGATGGTGTCATTTTTAGCGAAAGACCCTTAAGAATGATATTGATTCTGTAGAAATTTTTGTAGATGCCTTTTAATCAGTAGTTCTAAGAAAGGTGTGGCAGTTATAAAGTATTATTTATAATATTTATAAAATAATAATAGTTTCAAGTAATATAGGGAGCTTTTAAAACTGATTTACCTTCTTCCTTACCCTTTACACCTCTCTGGAGGAGGACAGGGAGAAAGGATAAGACAGAGACAAGGACAGGACACTGGCATCAGTTTGAGGGCATCTACTGGGACTGGAGTGTGGGATCTCTGCCTGGAGAGGCGTGTGTGCAGCTCACAGACTCATGTCATATCGAGGCCCAAATAGCTATGAGAGTCTTCATGATTTAAGATGAGTTGAGCATTTATAATTTCTGTAGGGCCCAGGGTAGTAGAGTTGAAAAGATTATGACAATCTATCTGTAGGGTAATCTAGGTTCCCAGTCATTCATCTCCTCCACTAAAGACCAAGAATGGTTCAACTCTCCCTCTTTTTAGTTTTTTTGTGTGTGTAAAGAAGTAGAATCAGAATCAAACTACCTGTCTGTTTTGAAGCCCTGCTTGTCCCTTGGTTTCTATGTAAATGGGGCTTCTCTCTGAACCTCATTTGTAAAGTGATGATAACGTTCTTCCTCCAACAAGTGGTCATGTCTCATAAATGCTATGACATCTGGAAGGGCTGGCGTGACGTAACATAAGAGATGTTCAAGGATGTGTGACAATGAATTGGTCTAAACCATGTCAAGCATTCTGTGCACATTTCTAATTATTTTTTGTAAGATCATAGATGAAGGCAGGTGTATTTCACATGTCTGTGAGTTACTTGTAATTATCCACAATATCTAAGGCCTTGTACTACTACCTTGCATTTGTAGATAGTGGAGATAAAAAATTTGAAGCCACTGCACAGTGGAGTGCCCCAGTCTAGAGTTGCAGGACACAAAACTGAAATCACAAAGTTCTTGTTCAACTTCCCCTCAGTTTCAAATCACTGTCATGTGTATGTGTCAGAGACATGTAAAGGACTAGTTAGTAGAATGGAGACCAGTTGATTCATTATTGTTGAAGAAATATTTTTCAAAAAGAAAACAAAATGAAATAAACCCCCCAAACAATTGTCTTCTATTCTTTAATTTGCAGCTGAAGTTTTAAAGGTTTTCTATCTTTTCTCTTCAGGTACTAAATCAAACTTCTCGACTTGAAATACAACTGCTGGAGAATTCATTGTCCACATACAAGCTAGAGAAGCAACTTCTTCAACAGACAAATGAAATTCTGAAGATCCATGAGAAAAACAGGTGAGGATTGTTTGTTTTATTCTGAAAATGTTTTCCTATTTATATATTCTACCTCTCCACCAACTCTAACACAAATGAGGTTGAGGTGGTTTACAAAAAAAAAAAAAAAGAAACATAGACCTAAACTAATTTTTAATATAAAAAGGTAAGAGGGTTATGATGACCATAATACATCAACAATAAGATTAGTACTTTTGCTTACACTCTTGAAACACTTGCTTTTTATAACTTACAGCATTAATTTTTCTATTGTTTACTTGTTCAAAAATTCCAACCATATCCAGCAAAAATTATTTGATTCTGTAATCAAAATATTTACATATTTCAGTGAAATCAAAATCAATAAGCGCAAGAATTGACCATGTTGGATTATTACTGAACCCCTTACTCTTAAGCTTTTGTAAAGCTTAACAAAGTTTGGGGGTTCAGAGATCTTGCACTAGAAATAAGCCAATTTTATATTTTTTCAAACAATTATTTACATGCAAAGACGATCATGTTTCATTTGTTCATTTAAAACCATTTGCCCTAGACATAATAAATTTCTTTGGTAGCTTTACAGATATGATAGCACCTTTATGCTTTATAAACTATGAATTCTCTCAGAAAAGTGAAATGGAACTTAGCGATAGATCATGAACACTGAAAGACTATATTGCTTTAATGTAATTAATATTGATGATGAAAAGTTCAAAACACTGACTTCTGTAGGACAAGTATTTTGTATCTAGTTGCATTTTCTTCTAGGTATTTGAGCAATGTAAAAAGAAGTTACACTTCTTATGCATTGGTCTTTGGACCAAGGTATTGATAGCAATAATTAAATACTATTGAGTTGATGGAACTAGAAGGAAATCAGGAAGGCACCTAAGAGGACTGCTGGTTCTCCTACTTTCCAGATGAAGGAACAGGGACTCAGTAGAGGGGAGTGACCTGTTCAAGGTCACACAGCTTGCTAGAGGCAGAACTGAGAGTGTTACCCAGGGTTCTTTGCCACTCCACTATAACACATGGCTCTGTCACCCTGTCTACAAGGATTTCCCAAATTTATGCTGAAAGTAGATCTTGATGCCAATAACTGCAACAAAAAGAAGATAAGTTTGTTGCTTTGGAATCTGGAAGGGGTCACTTACACTCTATGACTTGTATTTCTAAGTTTTACATTTATTTATCCTTGCACTGTGTCATGGGGTAAACTGCATAACTATAAATAAACTTGACAGGACTTGACCCTGAACTGCTGCAGGAGGAATTGTTTCAAAATTGAAAACCCTGTTGAAAAATACCCTTTATCCTGCTGCCGTTTCACAGGAATCAGGCATATATATGAATGCAACAGTTTTATTTTACTCCAAGTAACCATTGTCTTAAGGTCACCTCTCATACGCTAGTCTTGTCAGTAAAAATGAATCCCCCTTATAGTATAGGTAGTTGAGAGTTACAAACATTTAGAGATGTACAGCTCACACTTATGAACAGAGGCTATTACAGGTAATAGGTAAATATGCCTGTTCTAACTTACATAAAATTCATTTTAAGAACAAAACTCGGGAGCCTATCTCATTTGTAATGTGGGGACTGCTGTGCTCCCACCTTGAAAAAAGTTGGAGTTAAATTAGAGATAGCCAGGTGTCCTGCAACATGGCTGGCTGACCAAACTTTTAGACCACCAGATTCAGTCTCTCACGTGGTTCAAGAGGCTACTTGTGAAAACTTTTTCCAGGAATCATGAAAAAGTAAAACAATCAAAATTTCACCTTGTTTTTCTGAGTTGTTATTTGTTTTTATAATTATATAAATAGCATACATTTATCGTAGAAAAAAAAAGAAAGGACACAAAGATAGATTAAACCATGTACAAAAATCTGACCCCTAACCCCACACATAGTATACATAAATAAATTGTTCACAGAAAATTGTTTTGTAACCTACTTTCTCTGGTGGCAGGTATCTTTTTATATGTGCATCCATAAATATCCCTCTCATTTCATTCTTTATCACAGCATGATATTTCATTTATAGGTGTCACCCAGAAGGGTTTTTCTCTGTCTCTCAAAGTTTATCACCACCTCATTTATCTTCTAAAGAGTCCCCAGCATGAATTTACATTCTTCAGTTCTTCCCCTACTGATACTTGAATTATTTATTGGTCTACCTATGACACTTTTGCTGTGATGATACCATAAAAATACCTGGGAGGCCTGAAAGGTCTTATTATTAATGACAAAAAAAAAGTGCTGTCATTAAGTCATCTTCAGCGTCACTGAAGTGCCAGGTGCTCTGCTTTGGTGTCTGATTCCCTTCCCCCCTTTTTTCGTACTCATTCTTTGTGTGGTTTTTCCCTCTTCCTTCTTCTTTTTTGTAAAAATATATACCTTCTACTTTAATTCTAGGTCATTTTGGAATTTTTGCCTTCCATCAGGATTTTTGATACAGCAGCTGGTATCATTTCCCACTGTGGATTCTCACTATGAAAGGTTTTTTTTTTTTTTTAAGGCAAAGTGCTTAGAAGTTGCTCTTTGGTTCTATTGATATATCTGAGTTCAGGGAGGGCAAGCTGTCCCAAAAAGCTTTGCCCTGCATCAAGGGGAAGGGGCTTCTCCATGTGCTAGAGATTGTCAGGGAAATCTGACCCCTGACCTCACGCACATACCTGCCTTCCTACAG
Source organism: Galagoides demidoff (assembly GCA_963574575.1). Taxonomy (NCBI): domain Eukaryota; kingdom Metazoa; phylum Chordata; class Mammalia; order Primates; family Galagidae; genus Galagoides; species Galagoides demidoff. The sequence goes on along the minus strand of CAUYQV010162839.1, from coordinate 3,202 downwards.
TCAAACATTCATCCAATCATCCATCTTTGTCTCATGAAACTCTAATTTCTACAGAAAACTAAGGGGTTTCACGTATAAAAACATACCATTTATGTTATTAATAACACTAATTTTTCAAGATTATAACAATTCCTTTTTCTAGTAACCTAAGTATCTCACAATGAAATTCATTTATGTGCTCATGCTGACTAAAAATGCATCATATGCTCTACCCCACACCTATTTCATTTCTGACCCTCCATCCTTTAAGTATGGTATTATCTCACAGGTGCTCTGCGTGTATTTTCTGTCAACTTCTATTCCTCTGGCATTGCTGTATCTCTCTCTACAGTTACATGTCTGCCTTCTTGTTGAAGGGCTCAATGGATATAATGGAGGGTTGGTTGAACCAGGCATATTCTTTCATGAACCATCTTTTTATTTTATTTTATTTTATTTTTTGAGAAGGAGCCTCAAGCTATCCCCCTGGGTAGAGTGCCATGGCATCACAGCTCATAGCAACCTCCAACTCCTGGGTTCAAGCGAGTCTCCTGCCTCAGCCTCCCAACTAGCTGGGACCACAGGCGCCCACCACAACGCCCGGCCATTTTTTGGTTGCAGCCATCATTGTTGTTTTGGTGGACCCGGGCTGGGGATTCGAACCTGCCACCTTAGGTGTACGTGGCTGGCGCCTTAGCCGATTGAGCCACAGGCGCCGAGCCATGAACCATCTTTTTAAAACAGGTTTTATTATACAAACCAAAGGTCCTCATTTGTGATACATAGCAAATGTTCCCTATTACTATTTACTGTTATTGTTTATTGTTATGTGTGCAGTGGAAGTCAAGGAACTCTGCCAAGCACGTTCTGCAGCAACAAAGTAATGTGCTCAAAGTGGACAGGAGACCAATGTCAAGCATGAAGTTATTTATATTTTTTAAAAGCAGTTTATTGATTATTCCCACCTATACTTTATATGAATTTTAATCTTCCAAATGCAACAAGAAGATATTTCCACATCAAGGCATCTCTGAAATGTAGGAACAACAACATTCCTTTGGTTGGCCGGGTCTGGTTTGGATCAGCTGATACACTTTGCAAAGGGGATTATCTAAATTAAGCTCTGCTTCCTCCCCAAGGAGCATCAGAGGTTGTGTCTGGGTGCGGGACGTACCAGCTTTGAGTATGATGGCGCCTCAGCTGCCAAGTCGGTGAGCTGGCCCTTAAGAAGGTCCACCACCTCTTTGGCAGAACAAGGAGGAATATTTTATGGTTAGGATTATACTACACAAACATGCTGAGAGGTCCTGCTGATTTACATCCTGACAAATTAAATGCATCATTTGTGGGATTGAAAATGGATTTTTGGCCTTATTAGATTCATTTCTTTATCCCCTAAATGGCCAAAAGCACAAGCAGAAATAGGATTAGTAACATGTGCTCTGCTGTTTGTTTCCCTAACGGTCTATTGGGGAGTGACTCGAAGAAGCTTCTAGTTTGCTTCTTGAAAAATATTTCTCCTGGCAAGATTTTTTTGCTTTTGTCCGATGCTACCCTAATCTCTAAACTAGGTTTTGTTACCTCAAGGAAATAGTACTTGAAAGTAAGGGATTCATAACTCTCTTGTGTCATTGAAATTACACAATCAAGAACCCACATCAGTGGGAAACATTAATGCTGACCTTGCTCATACATGGATTGGTCTGAGCACCAAGGAGAGCAGGAAATTGTAAAGTTTTATTTGCTCCCTCAGTATGGTTCCTACTGCTCTGTTCAAAACAATAGAAAAGAGTTAGACAGGGAATGACGTCACGATGAATATGTGACTGAATCTGTTAGTCAAAAAGTTTGGTCCTCTTGCCAGGTTACAGGGCACCTGCACATCTCTGATTTAAACCCACCTTTTTTCTAGGTGGGAGCACAGTCAAGCTAAACAATATCCCAGAAGCAATCTTTCTGCCTCACCAGGGTATAGCAGGGGTGTCCAACGTGTGACCCATGGGCCATATGCAGATGATTTGAGTAATGTTTTGTTTATCTGTGTTGTTGGATATCATAAAAGTATGCATGGACCTTTATTTTTTGCTCATTGTTAGTGGTTTTTGTATTTAATGTGTGGCCTGAGACAACTCTTATTTTTCCAATGTGTGGCAGAAAGGAAAAAAGGTTGGACACCCCTGGAGGGGCTATCAATACCCTGTGCATACAAAGATGGAGCACGTGGCCTTTATTGATAATTGTGTTAAATGTGCAGAGTGAAGATTGGTCAAATCTTCAATAAGACTAAAATGAAACTAGATACATGATGGCCACTCCAACATCGTTAGAGCAATGCCAGCTGCTGCCTAGCTACCTAGTGGAAGGTGAACATCTGCACCAAGTTCTTCGTATCTCCCATTGCTAATCCTCCAACCAGTCCTGCAAAGTATACATTATTTCTATTTTACTCATAAGAAAAACTGAAGCTTACAGAGATCAAATAGCTTGATGATATTGAAAGATTAGGGTTCAAGTTCATGATAATTCTCTGCTTTATTATAAAAATTATTTTTCAATGTGGTGCAGCCTCAAGTGTAATTGTTGTGATTGTCAAGTTATTCTCTGAACACAAATATAAATGTGAAGAAATTTAGACCAGCTCTTCACCCATCACTACACAGGTATTTATTCACTGAACTTATTTAATAAGCCTTGACTATCTTCTAGTTGCAATGAGGGGAAGTTATTAAATTAATTAATTTTAAGTTATGGAAAAGTGTGTAATTTCAAGGCACCAAAATATGCCTTACTAACCAATTACGGTGATGGCCTAATAAGTATTGATGTTTTAATACTTCACAAACCTGAAGAAATGAAAAGTTAAATCACAAGCTTCTTAATTAAATCTATGCTTCATTTGATAAGTTCATTAAAAATTGCTAAAAGTGGGCTCGGCGCCTGTGGCTCAATTGGCTAAGGCACCAGCCACATACACCTAAGGTGGCGGGTTCGAATCCCCAGCCCGGGCCCACCAAACAACAATGATGGCTACAACCAAAAAAGAAATGGCCGGGCATTGTGGTTGGCCACAGGTGGGCGCCTGTGGTCCCAGCTACTTGGGAGGCAGAGGCAGGAGACTCGCTTGAGCCCAGGAGTTGGAGGTTGCTATGAGCTGTGATGCCGTGGCACTCTACCCAGGGGGTATCTTGAGGTTCCGTCTCAAAAAAAAAAAAAATTGCTAAAA
>CAUYQV010162834.1:0-17479 GCA_963574575.1 Galagoides demidoff | reverse complement strand
AGCTGGAAAATGTTCTTAGCAAAGTATCACAAGAATGGAAGAAAAAGTATCCAATGTACACAGCCCTATTATGAAACTAATTTATAGTTTTCATATGAAAGCTATAACCTAATTATAGCCTAAGAATAGGGGGAGGGGGAGGGAAGGGGAAGATGGGTGGAGGGATCACCTCTGTGGTTTATCTTACAAGAGTACAAGTGAATCTTTCTGAAAGTAGAATATAAATGTCTTAACACAATAACTAGGAAAATGACATAAAGGCTATGTTAACTAGTTTGATGAAAATATTTCAAATTGTATATGAAAACACCACACTGTACCCCATGATTGCATTAATGTACACAGATATCATTTAATAAAAAAAATTAAAAAAATTATAAAGAAAAGCAACTTTTTTCTCTTCAAGTTCTATATTGTATTTCATAATGTAGCTATGCTATAATTTATTTGATCAGTACCCTAATGGATATTTATATAGCATGTATCTTTGCATAATAATAAACCTTTTTAACATTCCTTAATTAAAAACTACTCTGAGTATTTTAATTTTAAAAGTAATATTGTTCACTAACTTAATGAAAAGAAATATTGAACCAAATGGAAGAGGCTGTAAGTTTGTTTTCACCTGGTTTGTTTTTCAGTCTCTAGTTCCCTTAAATACACTTTGTATTTAGTAGAAAGTTTTCAGAGTTTCCAGGTATGAGGTATTACAGGGTGTTCCCAAATGCACAACCTATCAATTATATCATTAGCTATGGGATATATTGGGGTCCAATATATGTGATAACACTCATATTTTACTTAAAGTCTTTTTTGATACCTAAATTATTTCAATCCCAAAACAAAATATATTTATTGAAGAAAAATAAGAAAGGCAGGTAATGAAAGACTTTAAATCACTAAATACTCTTAAAGTTTTGGCTAGACTTCACTGCTGGTGGCAATGCAAACTAATACGTTCCTTTTGGAAAGACGTTTGGAGATCACTTAGGGATCTAAAAATATACTGGCCATTCCCATCCTGCAATTCCTCTACTGGGTATATATCCAGAAGACCAAAAATCACTTTATAAAAAAGATATTTATGCCATGTTTATTGCAGCCCAATTCATAATTGCTAAGTCATGGAAGAAGCCAAATGCCCATCCACCCACGAATGAATTAATAAATTGTGGTATATGTACACCATGGAATATTATGCAGCTTTAAAAAAGATGGAGACTTTACCTCTTTTATGTTTACATGGATAGAACTAGAACATTTTCTTCTTAGTAAAGTATCTCAAGAATGGAAGTAAAAATATCCAATGTACTCAGTTCTACTATGAAACCAATATATAATCACCCACACTTCCCTATGAAAGCTATAACCCAACCACAGCCCAAGATGAAGAAGAAAACGGAGGGGGAGAGGACAGGAGAGGGAGGTTGGGTGGAGGGAGGCAATTGGTTGGTGCATTTTACAAGGGTGCATGTCAAATCTACTAAGTGTAGAGTATAAATGTCTTAATACAATAATTAAGAAAAGTGTGGTGAAGGCTATATTAACCAGTTTGTTGTAAGCATTTCAAATTATATATAAAACCAACACATTGTATCCCATAAATGCATTATTGTAAAAAAAATGAAAATAAAAATATTCCCAAGATGGAAAAAAAATACAATATTATTTTGGCTAGAAATCTTTTAAGAAATTTTTATATATCATATATAGGAGATATAAATCATTTGTATATCCCATATATGTTCAATAATCTGTATTAACTATTTTGAAACTTTTTCCATTTAAAAATATATCTTGAGATCTTTGTGCAATTCATAATCAGTTTAAGTGGGAAACGGAAGCTTTTACATTCTCTTTTTCAAAAAAACTAGGATTCCCCTCCTTGAGTAACAGAAGTATAATACAAGCAGAGTGGAATCTTTAAGCTAATGCTGCTAACTCTTTTGGTTCTTTTACATTTCACCATAAATATTGCAGTCCTGTGTTAAGCCTCTACTACATCCTTTATTTGTATTAAAATTGGACCTGACAGTATTGTACAAAATTTTAATGACCCTTCTACCTTTTATTTGTCACAAATTCCATTAAATCATATTTCTTCTTATCTAGCAAATCTTTGCATACTAGAGCAATTTGTTGGTTTGTCAATCACTTCCGTATATTGAGACTGCTTTCTAGAATCCTGTAAGGTTTCTCTAGTTGTAGTAAAAATGACCTAAAACTCCAGTAACTTATATATCAGAAGTTGTCCCACAGTAGTCCCTCCTTTTTGGTTATCTAACTTCAGGCCAAATTAGAGAAAGCTAGAAATCACTTTTCTTAACTCCCAATTCCCACCTGTGGTTACTCCCACCATGGGTTGCCTTGTACAGTTGTGCGTACAGCCACACAAGTCCGGGGGTACCATTTATACTTCAGATGTCTGTCTGTCCATCTGTCTATCTATCTACAATGTTCCAGCAGTTAGCAAGGAAATGTCTGGCTCTAATCAAAGCAGATTATTATGACATGACACATTTCAAATAGATGCTAAGAGAACCATTTTTCTAATTTGCACATTAGGGGATGAGCCTTGTACTGAGTAGATTTCCTCATACTATCTGGGAAAAGATACCTTTGCTTTATAATCAGAAGACTGAGAAAAAATTTATTCTGTGTGCATCACACTCTTATTTTTATCATATTCTGTCTCTTTTTGCTGCAATTGTTTGCAGTCTGTGCCCATATGGGACTGTAGCAACCTCGATGTGAAGCATACAGGGTTCTGTTTCAGGTGGTCCTGAGGGCCAGAGCTGGACTAAGTAAGCTCTCCGTTCCTGAGGAAATTCAGGCTCCAAAACTGAGTAAAGGGTCAAAACAAATTATTTTATAAGATGGACTTTTAAATATTGTAATTAATACACACACACAGACACATGTATATCCATGCTTAGGCGTGTGTGTGTGTGTGTATAAGCTAAATATTTCCACCTTGATTTACTTCACTTGAAAATTGACTACTCTTTATCATATATTTGTTCCCAGAGACCTTCTATCTTGGGCACCGCCATATTTAGAATGAAGGTTCGGCTATCTGTAATATAAAGCGAAAAGCACAGTGACTTGTATAAGATTGACTTTTATTCTCCTCCCTAAACCCCTCAATCTGAATTGCTCACATCTCATGGCCCTTAAAATTTAGTCATGTGGAAAAAAAGTAATCTAGTCCCACGGCCATATCTAGTAAGCACGCCTGGGACATACAGTCTTCAATTTAGCCACCACAAACCCAGCTAGATGTTTCATTGTTAAGGATGAAGCAGAGAATGAGTAAACTTTGTTACAGGCTATGTTTAATAACCTAATGAGATAAGAGCTCTAACAACCACTTTTCCTGTTGAAGCTTCTTTTTTTTAATTATTTTATTTTAAATTTAAGTTTAGTAGGAGGGTACAAACGATTAGATTACCATGTTTGCATTTGTTAGGTTAGATCCCTATTATAGTTGTGTTCCACACCCAGGAGGTGTGCCTTGTACCCTTACATCGTGCCCATTAGGTGGCAGCACATCAATCCCTCCTGTGGCCAGCCTTCCCGTTCTCGCCTGCCCCCTGCCCCCAGCTTGAATCCTCTGGTTTCATATTAGTATTGAGTACATTGGATAATTGCTTTTCCATTCTTGTGATACTTTATAAAGAAGAATGTGTTTCGACTCCATCCAGGTCTTTTTATTTTTTCTTTAGTTTGTCTAATCCCTTTATAAATCTTCTTAAAATTGAGTCAAAAATGCTATTAATCCAAAATAGGGAATCAAATTTTGCAAAGTTTCTTTACCAAAATCTATTAGCTGGTATGAGCAAGGTCAATATATTCATTCGAATGATCATAATAACTTAGAGTCATTCATTCAGATACACATCTACTGTGCACTTAGGTGCTTCCATGAGTCTGAACAACATACCAGAAACAAAATAACAAAATAGACTCTCAGGCCTTACTTATATGGCATATAATTTCATCCAAATCATCTGAGTAGATAAATGTTGAGGAAGAAATAGAACAAACTTACCAATGTTATTTCTATCATAAAAAATCGGGTATTTCTGACTGAATTTAAATTTTTGCTGTAGGATTCAGAATAATGAAATAAAACAAAAAGGTAGGTTGATATCTCAGCAATTGTATAGACAGAAAAACTTTCGCGTAAGTTATTTGGTGGAGTGAAATATGTTTTACATCAAAATTAACCTGGCTTTAAAACTAGAAAACAAATTTTCTTTTAAAGAATAATGCAAGTTTAAAATAGAATGAAAAATGAGTTTCAAAATGAACTTTAAAAACACATAACACACTGCCGATCACGGAGAATTTATACATTCAGCCTCAGTTATTTGAGAGGAAGCACCTTTCAATATCGGTTTGACTCATCAGTATATATCAAAGGTGACTATGGATGACAGGTCTCAAGAAAGGGTCCCTAGGAACTGAGTGAAGAAGTACAGCTCTCTATCAAATTGACTTTATAGGATAAGATGGGTGGCTGCCAACAGGCGTTTTTTAGTGCTGGATCATGAAGATACGATGTGCTATGTCAGAGGACTTTTGTCCTTAGGCTCTTTATGCCTAACAGGACAATGATGAATTTGTATGCAGTACATGTTTCTTCTGCTCAGTCTCATCAGCCTGTATATGTGCTTCTTTAAGCAGAATAAATATGTGCATCTTCTGCCATTAGCATTTACTTTCTCGGAAAGAAGCAGACAGACAGTAACGCATATGCCTTTCTAAGTTAAAAACAAAGTCCATGGAGGAATCCCTAACCAGGATATGTAGAAAGTAATAATTTAATAATATTAAATGGGTCCACCCCAGTCTCTTACTGCTCAGTTGCCTAGAACATTTACTGCCCCATGAGTGCAGCATTCCAGTAGACCCTTGGTGTGCGGGAATTCAACGAGGCTCAAACCCAGTACAAACTCAGCTACTGAGTAGTGGGGGTGAGTGGAGGGTGCTGATGATACAAGAACGTGGACTGCAAACTACTGGGGTCCATTTGAAGGCCAAGTGGATTGTCACATTCACACAGGAAAGAATTCAAGAGTGAGACAACAGAGTAAAGCAAAAGCAAATGCATTAAAGTAAGAAAAGAAAAAAAAGGAAACTGGTCCGTACACAGAGCAGTGGCTATCTCTAAAAGCAATAGAGAATAGTCTCCAGAGAGTTTCCAACATCGTATTTTATACGTTTGATTTAATTTTATGTTGAGCAGAAGAAGAATTATTCATAAGATTTCTGGGAAGATAGTGGGGCTTCCCGGAATTGAGGGTGCCTCCTCTTTTAAACCATTTAGGGTAACTTCCAGGAGTTGCCGTGGCATCTGTAAATGGTGCTGGTGGGAGTTTCTTCTGCTGTAGTAACACATTCTAAGTGGGGTATAATGAGCATGAAGGTGACCTGAGATTGTTTTTCATGGCCATCCAGTTTCCAAATGGCTTGGGCTGGTTTTTCAGTCTCTCATTTCATCTGAGACCTTTGTTCGGGCTTATAAGTGTTTATTGAACAGAGCCTACCAATCCCCTCTTTCCCTGACACATCTCAGTTTGAACCAGAACTTCCCTCCAACAGGGAAACAAAGGGCGTGTTTTTCTATGAAACACCAAACTACCACGGAACCTTATCCTATCTTTCTTCTCTGTGTCCTCACTTCCCCATAGTAGCCAACCACTCACACAGAGGAAAGTGAAAACTAGGCGAGCTGTAGCTCCTTTATTTTCAGTCCTTACTTCCTCCCCAGTTTGTAGTAGCATGCCCACATATCAAGGAGTGAGTTGAAAGTGGCCGAGTTAGTTCTGTTTGGTGTGTCTACTCCCCTGGTAAGAACAAAACACATACGGACATAAGAACTATGAGATAAGCATTGAGGCGATTTTAGTAACTCTGTGGGACATGTTAAGTGCTCTTATATTTGCATTTTAAAACTAGCCTTGTACAGCACAAAGAAGAGTGATAAAATTCATACCAACCTTTTTATTTACACATTTTTAAGTTTTTAATTTACTTAGAACAACATGAAACAGCAAATAAAAAGTCCTATAGCAAGTTGAGAGAGATTACAGAAAAAAAGAATAAGCTTTGTAGTTTAGTACAGTTCAGGGAAATTGTTCTACTTTTTGAACAACTGGCCCCATCTTTTTCATCTTGCATGGTGCCCCACAGTATATGTGGCTCTCGTGTGAGCTCCACTATGTTCCCCAATAGCCTCTACAATAAGTGCTGCCCTTCTTATGTCACTGCCAAGTCTAATTCTCTGTTCCTCCTGCTCCTGGAATCCACTTGCCACCTGGTTCCTTTAACAAAATAACTTTTCTGTTTAATGTAGTTGGGGCTTGTTGCATTTTCTGCAACTAAGCACACTAACTAATAATTATAATAAAAATAATAACAAAACTTTACAGATTCGCACACTTGCTAGCATGCATTTTCATAATAGCATAATAAATACTACCATCTGTATTCTAAGGATCAGAAAATCTAGGGTTAAAAATGAAATGAATTGGGTTCACCAGCTAATATGTTCAGGGCCAGGATTCAACCCAAGTAATCCGACTCTAGCCCGTGTGGAGCTGCATTTACGTTTGTCCTTCTAAGCATTGTTGATCCCTATGGCAAGAATTTTGCTAAGTTCTAAGTAGGCACCGTGCCACCCAAACAAATATTCTTTGTTACAATCCAAGACAGTAAATGTTTAAGTCAAGTATTGTTGCTGAGAACATAATTCTTAGGGAAGATCCAACAAACTGTCTTTTCTGAGAACCACATTGTTAGCGATGGAGAATGTGCTATGGCTTTTATGCGTCTAGGATTTGTTGTCTCTGGATTTTATTTCCCTGCACTTTAGTTTTCTGGATTTTATAAGATTTTAGCAGCATGTGATTACATTGATATAGGCAAGTCAGAGAAAGTGAGGAAGTTTGGTGGCTTGAAATATAAATATTCACCCTTTTGTCCTGTTTATCAGAGGTACTACAATTTTTTTTCATGCTGCTATGCTATGGTGGTTCTCATGAAAGTTCACGGAGATACACTAGCAGGATAAAAATTTTGCAGTTACAGCTCATTCTTGAGACTTTTTTTCTTAGAGACAGAATCTCACTTTGTCGCCCTTGGTCGAGTGCCCTGGCGTCACAGCTCACAGCAACCTCCAGCTCTTGGGCTTAGGCAATTCTTGTGCCTCAGCCTCCCCTGTAGCTGGGACTATAGGTGCCCACCACAATGTCCAGCTATTTTTTTGTTGCAGTTTGGCCAGGGCCAGGCTCAAACCCCCCACCCTCAGTATATGGGGGCAGCACCCTAGTTACTGAGCCACAGGCACCTCCCTGATTCTTGAGATGTTTTCACAAATAAATAAGAAGGCAGGTGCCATGGCTCATGCCTATAATTTTAGTTCTGTAAGTGGTGGAGGGCACAAGGATTGCTTGAAGTCAGAAGTTTGAGACCAGCCCAAGCAAGCACAAGATTCTGTTTCTAGAAAATTTAGCTAGATGTGGTGGTGTGTGCCTATAGTTCAAGCTACTTGGGAAACTGAGGCAGGAGAATGGCTCGAGCTCAGGACTTTGAGTTTGTAGTGAGTTATGATGATGCCACTGCACTCTAGCTCGGGTGATACAGTGAACCCTGTCTCAAGAAAGCGAAAACAAAAACAAAACAAATGAATTAGGGACCATAAAGAATTTGGGAGCTTGGACAATTCCTTATATTTACCATTCCACCATAAGTCCCTCTGTCTGTAAAAATCAAATCGTTCTGACTTAGGGCCATGTCACTTCAATTCTTAGATGTTTTCAAGTTTTGCTGATAGAAGGTAACAGAGGCATGGAACTTCTTAAAAAAGCGTGCAATTTACTATAAATAAAAAGATGTAATGTGGGCTAAACTGTGCAAGTTAAAACACCACAAACCGTAAAGGTGAGGATCATAGGACAAATATTTCTTTACCAGCTATGAGTGGGATGGTGCCTTTATGATTTATTCTAAAATAACAAAACAATCTGAAACAATGAAGTGTTTCTCTGTGCTTTATGAATATATATTAATTCAGTTCATGACAGAACAAGTCTCTGACTGTCTCTGCCAAACAGCCAAGAGGGGATGATTGATTGTTTTATGCAGAGCCTTGCAGGGTCTGAAGATGCTTGAAATCTGTGGTTGATGAAATGCAAAAGACTGCCAAAAATAAATGTAACTCTTGAATGTTATCACGGTATTTATATTGATGACCAGAAGTATTTGAGAACCTATAATCACAAACTTCCCAAGTCTACCACAAATATGTGTATGCAAACTATCTTTCTATCATTTCCTTAAACAAAACTATTACTGTCTTTAAAGCATATATACTAAAAAATAGATCTGATTAGCTTTAGTCTCTCCATTCGTAATACTAGTGTATGGTTTTCATGAGAAATGTTTTTTACCATGTTAATATGAGTAAGTGGTTTATTTTGCTATAGTCAAACTTGGAAAATGCTCCTTTCTGAAAGGTAAATTGACCAACTTTTAATTTACTTCTAATCTAAAATTATATGTTCATGTAATTAGGTAACCATTTATTACTGTAAACTCATTTTTCAAATTTTAAGTTATTTGGGGGGAAAGGAATTGCGGATACTTGCCTCTAGCCACAAATGTGTTGTCATAATTTGGGTCCCCCAAATGTAGGTCCTGGGAGTTGGATGTGTTTGAAGGGCACTCACAGGAAGCAGAGTGAAGGAGTGGGGACAGTGAGAAGGAAGGAGAGGCCAGCACTGGTGACCACCATGGAGATGGCTGCCATAGACAGCAGGAGCGATGCTGCTGGAACCTTTGAGAAACAGCACACCTACACTCTCCATTCAAAGGCCAGCTACTCCCTTGGGAGGGATAAACTCCCTTACACTGCTGGGCTGCTTGTGCACAGGGCTGAAAAGGGTCTCATGACTTCAGAGAAAGCTGTGAAACAGAAAAGTGGAGACCCTCACGTAGGGGTGCCAGATAAAATTCAAGACATTCGATTAAATTAGGATTTTAGACAATGAGTAAAGACTTTCTTATCATGAAACTTTCTATTTCATGAGACATAAAAAATCATTCATTATTTATCTGAAATTGAAACTTAACCAGGCATCCCATATCCTTCCCACACATACCCCAGTATGGCAGCCTACTTCTGGCACGTGTTTGAGGTAGGACGCTGGCGGCATGAGTCTGAACTCATCTAGAACTGGCTGCCTCTGGGACAGTGAAAATCTGAGGTTGAGTGAGACCCCATCTCTACTAAAAATAGAAGAGATGGCCAGGTACTGTGGCAGGCACCTGTAGTTGCAGCTACTAGGGAGGCTGAGGCAAGAGGATCCCTTGAGCCCAAGAGTTTGAGGTGGCTGTGAGCTATGACATCACTGCACTTTACCCAGGGTGACCGTGAGACTCTGCCTCAAAATAAAATAAATTAAGTTAAAATCTGATGTTGGTCAAAGGGAGGTAAAGCAGGGCACCAAAAACATCTGCCTGTGGCTATTCTTTATAGTAGATGAAGAGCAAATCTATCAGCTTCAGTCAGAACAGCACAATATATTTATCCTTATGCATTGTCATTTTTCTGGTCGGCACTTCTAGTGCTACAAAGAAGTCTGTATTTAACCTCTCTATAATTTTTTATTTGATTTTTTTTTTTTTACAGCACTAGGTTTGCCTAAGCCAAATTATATTTACCTTTTAAGTCCTCCCAAACCTTCTTGGGTTTGCTTGTGCCATTTCCTTGTCACACCGTAATCATAGACACTTTATGTGGGTGTTAGTCCAGGCCCCCTGAGAAGCAGAAGCTGAGATCGACCAGCTGTGTGAGAGATTTATTAGGGGCAACAACACCCGTCCCCTGTGAGGGAGAGACAGGAAGGGTCAGGAGAAACTGTGGTCAGATGATGCGGATGTGATCACAGGTGAAGGAGAGAGGCAAGAAAAAAGGAAAGCTGGGAGAGCGAGGCTGCCGGGCAGGTTTTGTTGTTGCGAATTCTGTTTTAATATGTTTAATTAATAAATAAAACTTATATACATTCAAGGAGTACAATGTAATGATTTATGTATTATACGTTGTACAATTGTGTGTGTGTGTGTGAGATAAAGAGACTTAAAATCTGCTTTCTCATCATACATAAAAAATACAGTTATTGGCAATAGGAGCAATGATCTACATTAGATCTGCACAACTGATCCATGTAAGTGTTCCACTGAGGAGTCACTCTGCACGGGAGTCCTGCATTCTTCAGGAACAGGGCTGTCTACGTGACCCTGCCACACGCTGTCATTGGCCAGGCATGATGCACGGGAAGTATGGCTTCCTTGAGGACCCAGAAGGAGGTCAGACCCAGCAGTGGGACCTTTTGCAGTCACAGATCTTTGACACTCCCTTTCGTGGCTGGCCATGACAGGCACGGTAGCTTCACCAGGAGGTGTACAGAAACACAGCTGCTAAACATGCACTTCTAATAGACGGAGGACATTAGAGATCATTTTGAAAATGACCCAGGTTTGCTTTCATGACTGGGATATTTTGGAGTGGGGGAAACTTGGTAGCTTTTTTTTCAAATCACAGCTGGTTTGACATGAGTTTATTTCAGTAGCTCCTTAGAGTTTCCTCACAATAAATTGGTAAAATGTAGTAACAGTAGCTACTTCACAGAGCTACTGTGAATCATAGGAAAGTAACTCAGGTAGGGCTCTTAGCATTGTAACAGTTCCATTCATATTACCTATTATTGAGCTATGGTTAAAAACTAATGTAACATGTATACATATAAAATCATCCACTTTCAACATTATTCCTGGCTCCACATTCCTGAAAAGGAAGGAACTCATCCCCTTTGCTTTTGCCAAAGAAACCACAAGGAATGGGTCACCAGGACTGATTTCCCTATTCACTTGAAGTGATAGATCCCTGCAGTCCCAGATGTACAACTCTAAACCTGCTCACTCTACTAGCCTAACAATTCGCCCCTAAACCTTACTGGCTTAACCACAATAAGCACTTACTATGCCTCAAGTTTCTGCTGGTCAAATGTTCAGGAAGGGCTCTTGTGGGCAGTTCTCGCCTGCTGTCTCTTGTGTAGTTGCAGTCAGATGCCACCTGGTCTGGCAGTCATCTGAAAGTTCAACTGGGCCTTTAGGATCCAGTTCCACAGTGGCTCACTCATTAGATCGGAAGGCTGGTACTGGTTCCAAGGTCACTCACTCATTAGACTGCCATAGGGGTTGGAAGCCTCAGATCCTCTACCCAGAGCTATTTGGGTGTCTTCACCGCATGTGATTTATGAGACAAAGGTGAAAGTTTCAATCACTTATCTGACCTAGCTAGAATTAGAAGGCACACACCATTACTTTCTTGCTGTATACCACTTGCCACACATGGCTAGCACGGAAGGGTATGAATACCAGGAGGTAAAGAGCACTGGGGACCATCTTGTATATCGCCATCTTCTGCAGAACAGTGTCCAGATGAAATTGTTATAATAAGAGTGCTTACATCATTGGAGAATACAACCAAGAACAATCTTTACTAGAAGTAAACTAAACCTTGATTTTTCACTTGTATACACTGGCAAATGCAACCTCAAAGTTCCGTCCTACCCTTTTTGGAAAGATGTAATACAGAATATAAGTGGGCACCTTTCAGACAGGATTCAGCCCAGAGTTGGATTTGACTAGCCCTAATCAGTACATTTGATAAATACACATCTAAATGCCTTTAGAACAGCGTTGGTTCTCACATTGTCACCACTCCCTGCAGTCTTAAATCCTATAAGTTGTCTATTATTTGCCTGACTCCCAAGGCATGTGCAATTCTTGCCTTAAAGAAACTGAGATTATGAGTGTAGAAAACAGAGGACTGGGGGCAGGGGGTAAAGAGGTGGAGTGGTAGAAAGAGATGAGAGGCCTCTGGAAGCAAGCTCACTCAGCTGCCCTCCTTCCCCACAGAGGATAATGTAACAACAAATAAAGGTCTTGGCAGTATCGTGAGGGATTTAACACAGGCACGAGAACAGTGTTCTTGAGAATGAAGTCTGTTAAACACTAAAGCAAGGAAATGGAAACTCCTTCTCAGGAGGTCTTTAGAAATCGGAAAGATTCTAATCTGTCTGGAAGAATTTAGGTGTGGTTTTTCTTGGGGGTAAATGGGTTGGTGTATGTAAGTTTCCTCTATGATTTTCTTTGACCTTCTTCCATGACTTTTTAAGAAGTTCTCCTCCTTTCCCCCACAAAGGCCCCTTAGGTGCTGAGTACATCATGGTTCTATCACGAAGCTCAGCAATTCCCTCTTCTGGGAAGGGGAGACCACCCACGCTGAGCAGTGATAGGCTGCCACCTAAAATCTACATATTTGGCTTGCTGTAAATTGTCTGTCATTTCATTTTTCCATTTGGAGAATCATTTCCAAAGTCTTGTCTTTAGTATTTTTTTCAACTTTTTATTATTTTGTAAGACAGTCCCCGTGCAAACGTATTCTAATTAACTTTTAGTATATTCAACAACACATGTGTATTTTTAAAGCTCAAAACTTTTAAAGGAAGAAAAAAGTAGTTTATAATTTATGCTGTATCCAAGCCTCCTCATTTTCAATGTGTGTGTTCTCATGTGAAGAAATCCAATGCTTCCAACATATTCTTTGAATGTTATGTTTTCTTTTCTAAACAAACAATGTGATGATCAATTTCAATCTTATGCCTAGCCTTCTATACAAGTGTGTTTTCCATTAAAGTTCATCATAACTTTCCAAATGTGTTTCTCAAACAAATCAAGATTCTTTTATTCCTACATCGTTAAATAGTCTTGATTTAATTTGCAAAAAATGTCACATATCAGAGGTCAACAGAATTTGTAGAGGTCTGAGAGCCACTGTTAAAAATTTTAATTGCACTAACGAAAAGATATGACGTACGTTGCCTTCTGTATACCCCAAATTTAGAAATTCCTTACCTCCCTTCTTCCCGGTGTGGGCTATAACTTACAATATGTTCTCAACTTTTAAAACTAGATCTTTTTTGTTTTTCCAGTTTTCCTAATATTTTATTGTGGAAAATTTCAAACTTACAGCAAAGTAGAAAGAGTTTCACAGTGGCCATGCCTTTTACCATAGCTTCACTATTACCCCTTTACCATCATGCACAGGCCCATTGTGATAAAACTAAAATTATCACCTCTCACTCTCCGCAGTGTAATACACAGGCTATCTTGAGAATCTCTGCTCTATTGCCTGGGCTAGCCCACCAGAACAAAAAATTTAGACAAGCTTTATAGTCTATGGTTTGAAATATAATGACAGCAGATTAAGAATAATAATGGCTATAATGAATTAAAATATATCAAATATGTAGTATTTTTTTAATTTATAATAAAACTTTAACAAAAATGTATTGGCCATCCTTGGAGGTTTCCAATGCCAGCTAACTCACCATTCCAAACAGGAACCAATAAAGGGGAAAAATAAAACAATTGTTCTTTTTCCCTGTACAAACTATATTTATGATTAGCTGAATCACTCACAAGAAAAGTTATTTTTTGAAAATGGTAGCTAATCAATGTAGAGAGAATGAAAGTTGCCATTTTACATCCCCTAATGAAGTAAAGGAACTAGGCAAGCATCAAAGGCAGCTAAAAGCTTTAAGTAGAAGATTGATAAAGTTATGATGAGGAGGAGAGTCAGGCTGACATCTTCTGAATCTACTCATCACTCTTAATATCATCATAAGACAGACTGCAGCCCCGGGCTCCCGCGCCTTCGCATCCGTCCCCGTCGTCAGCGCTCCCTGGATGCCCCCTCCTTCCTCCGACAGCCACAGCCGCGCGCACCCTCGTGTTCTCCCTGCCGCCGGGACACATAGTATGATCGTTAGGCATCTTGTCTCTCAGCCATTTTCTTTGGAAAATCAAGGGAATCAGCCCATGATAGCCGCTGGCAGCTTTGAGGAATGGGATGCTCTTAGAGATGCCTGAGCTTGGATACACCTCAGTGTGAGACCTCAGAAATCCGGACTCCGGCAGAGTTCCTCTATCTCATCTTACTACTGATTGAGGGTGCCGATTTCTCCAATTTTTCTCCATCTCCTGGGAGGTAGCAGGAAATCAGCATCATGGTTGGGTTCAAGGCCACAGATGTACCCCCTCTGCCACTGTGAAGTTCCTAGGGGCTGGCACAGCTGCCTGCATTGCAGATCTCATCACCTTTCCCCAGGATACTGCTAAAGTCGGGCTGCAGGTCCAAAGAGAAACTCAGGGGCCAGTGTGTGCTGCAGCCAGTGCCCAGTACCACCATCCTGACCATGGTACACACTGAGGGCCCCTGTAGCCTCTACAACGGGCTGGTTGCTGGCCTGCAGTGCCAGATGAGCTTTGCCTCTGTTGGCATCGGTCTCTATGACTCTGTCAAGCAGTTCTATACCAATGGCTCTGAGCATGCCAGTATTTGGAGCTGCCTCCTAGCAGACAGCACCACAGGTGCCCTGGCAGTGGCTGTGGCCCAGCCCACAGATGTGGTAACCGTGGGTTCCAAGCTCAGGCCTGGGCTGGAGGTGGTCGGAGATACTAAAGCACTCTTAATGCCTATGAGACCATCGCCCGAGAGAAAGGATTCTGGGGACTCTGGAAAGGGACCTCTCCCAATGTTGCTCGTAATGCCATTGCCAATTGTGCTGAGCTGGTGACCTATGACCTCATCAAGGACACTCTCCTAAAAGCCAACCTCATCACAGACAACCTCCCTTGCCACTTCACTTCCCCTTTTGGGGCGGGCTTCTGCACCACTGTCATCGCCTCCCCTGTGGACATGGTCAAGAAGAAATACATGAACTCTGCCCCAGGCCAGTAGAGCAGTGCTGGCCACTGTGCCCTTACCATGCTTCAGAAGGAGGGGCCCCCAGCCTTCTACAAAGGGTGAGCCTCTGATCCACCCTATCCAAGTCTAGGCCTTCTGGCTATCCATACCTATCACAAGTGGGAGAGAACCAGCTAGAAATGAGTAGCAACCAAGTGTTAATCTATTTCTGATCTTGGTCCTGTTATTTCATCAGCATTTACTCATCCTTTTAATTGCTTCCTCCCAGAATTGCTGTTATCACTATTTATAAATGTTATAGTGGGAACTCAGAAGATTAGTGCTTATAGCCACACAGCTGGGAAGCCCAGTTCATTGAGTCTTACCACCCTCCTCTGGATACCTGGCCTAGTAGGGGAAGCGGGAGATGGAAGTACCCCCGGTGATCTGTATTTTCTCTCCCTTAGGTTCATGCCCTCCTTTCTCCGCTTGGGTTCCTGGAATGTGGTGATATTCATAACCTATGAGCAGCTGAAATGGACCCTCACAGCTGCCTGCAGTTCACACGAGGCTCCCTTTTGATCCTCTTATGCTGCTGACTTGATCACCTCTTGGCTTTGCCTCCAGCTCCAGCCAGGCCCTGTTTCCCTTTTCCTCTTTCCCTCTTTCCCTTTCCTCCTTCCCCACCTCCTCCCTTCACTCCTTCTTTTCCCCACCACCTCCCTTTCCTCACATTCTCATCCTCTTCCTCATCTCCCCATTGTCTCTCAGCACTGTTGGAGCTGATCCCATTCAACAGCATGGGAGGATACCAAACCCCTAGTTCCTTAAAAATACTCAGCCCAAATCTTCATCCTACCCCCAGCCCAGCCTGCATGTCCCCCATAAAGCAAGCTCAACCTTAAAAAAAAAAATCATCATAAGACAGAAGACATTATGCATCCTCTGATGATACAATAAGAAATACACTACGTCATCTTTAAACTATTTCTCCATGTAAAAGAAAAAATGCACCAGAATCTAACTCAAGCCCAAATAGATCTAACTCCCAGTACACAGGAAAAGAGAAGCCAAAAAGTACACAATAAATAGTACTTTTAGGGATCAGGGGTCCGGGTTCCACAAACCCAGTTGACCTTGTTAGATTACTCAGCTGAGCTAGAAAGTTCAACCAAGACAGCCAGGGATCAAAAGCAAAAGTGAGTGGAAACTAAAAATAAAACTGGAGGGGCTCAGGCAGTGTGGATGGAAAGCAAGAGAAACCTATACAAGTTGCAGGGTAACAAAGAGATTATATTTAGGATGAACAAAGAGAAAGTTTAGAGCACTTCCAAAGAAAGTTGGAAGTGGGTCCCTCTCATGGAGGAGAAAAGGTGAGAGACTGGGACAGGCCAAGGCTGTGCTTGGATACAAATACTCTCTCCATTTGAAATTGGTTGCAAGTATTTCATTGGCCTCTCTGTGCCTCCAGACACTATTGCCCTTTTCAATTGGTCATTGGTTACCTAGGTTACTTCATACCCACATTCTCATGGACTATCTAGACTTCCTGGTTCAGCAGCCAGGTTTTCCTCTCCCCTCCTCCAAGCCCCTTTCTTAGTCCCTTCTGAAGTACCATGAGGAAGCAGGCAACCAAATGGAGCTGCTTTATCCAACAACTAAAGGATTTTAAAGTAGAAGAGGCTGGTAAGTGGAAGTATATACAAAAAGACTTAAGAAACACTAACCAAATCCTGATTGTGGACCTTGTTTGGATCCTAACTGAAATGAACCGTTTGTCAGTAGAGATTTTTAAAACAGTTAAAAAAATTGAACACAGAATAAATATGAAATAATATTAAACAATTATTTGAAGTACATACATATTTGTTTTGATAACATTGTGGTTATATTTAAATGTTTCAGATATCTTTCTCTCTCCGTTACATACCAAAGCACTTTACAGGTGAAATGATATGATATTTAGGTTTTGTTTTAAAACATTCCATAAAAAACATGGATAGATAGGTAAAACAAGGTCAGCAAGTTATTATTCTCTCTACCCTTGTTCAAAAGTTTTTATTAGAAGTAGTTAGGAAAGAACAGAAAAAAATTGTTATCAGGAGTTGTCATGATAAAGAAGGCACACAAGGGGAAAGAATAAAGAAAGGTTCATTAGCTTTAAAACATATGTTATTCTTTTGTAAAAAAGTTGGCTCATAGGAATATATTAAAGAATTATGTTGAAGTCATACTGTGCAACTGTATATGTAAATGTCAAGGGGGTCCTTCAATTGCATATTAGGAATTTAATAATGTGAACCCAATAGGAAATTTTACACTAAACAGTAATGTAATTAAGCCTGTTTTAAGCAAAATAACTTACCTTTAAGAAGTTTTACAGTTAGCTAATATAAAATCACTGGAGTGAAAAAACAAAAAAATAGCAAGCTTTGAGTTTTTTTTAAAAATATACAATAATCTTATAGTAGTGAAAAGGTACTTTCAAACTATTCCCTACTTCCAGAGACTCTGGGATGTTCTTTTTTTTTTTTTTTTAATTTTATTGAATGGTAACTATGTACATTAATGCACTTCTGGGGTACAGTGTGGGGTTTTCGCATGCAATCCGAAATACTTCCATCAAACTGATCAACACAGCCTTCATGTCATTTTCTC
>CAUYQV010162833.1:0-10140 GCA_963574575.1 Galagoides demidoff | reverse complement strand
AGCTATCCCCCTGGGTAGAGTGCCATGGCATCACAGCTCATAGCAACCTCCAACTCCTGGGCTCAAGTGAGTCTCCTGCCTCCGCCTCCCAAGTAGCTGGGACCACAGGCGCCCGCCACAACGCCCGGCCATTTTCTGGTTGCAGCCATCATTGTTGTTTGGCGGGCCCGGGCTGGGGATTCGAACCCGCCACCTTAGCCGATTGAACCACAGGCGCCAAGCCAACATTAACCTCTTTGCACAGCTCCATTGGAGCTCTTGGATCACCAGATATATTGTCAAGGAGCAGTAATGTTTTAAAAGGGATCTTTTTTCTTGAGCAGTAGGCCTCAACAGTAGGCTTAAAATATTCAATTAAGTCATATTTTCAACAGATGCCACCATCCAGGCTCTGTTGTCCATTTACAGAACACAAGTAGAGTTGATGTAGCAAAATTCTTAAGGGTTTTAGAACTTTTAAAATGGTAAATAAGCATTGGTTTTAACTTTATGTCACCAACTGCTTTAGTTCCTAACAAGAGTCAGCCTGTCCTTGGAAGCTTTGAAGCCAGGCCTTGACTTCTCTTTTTTTTAGCTCGGTAGAAAGTCCTAGATGGCATCTTCTCCCAATAGAAAGCTTTTGCATCAATTTGAAAATCTGTTGTTAAGTGTAGCCCTCCTCATTGATGATTTTAGGTAGATTTTCTGGATAACTTGCTGCAGCTTCTATCTTAGCACTTGCTGCTTCACTCATATTTTTATTTAATGGAAAGGCTTTCTCAAACCTCACAAACCAACCTCTTCTGCTAGTTTCAAACTTTTTTTCTGCAGCTTCCTTAGCTTTCATAGAATTGGAGAGAGTTAATGTCTTGCTCTGGATTAGGCTATGGCTTAAGGGAATGTTGTGGTTGGTTTGATCTTCTCTCTAGACCACTAAAACTTTCTCCTTCTTATTAATAAGGCTATTTCTCTTTCTTTCTTTCTTTTTTTTTGAGACAGAGTCTCACTTTGTCGCCCTTTGTAGAGTCCTTGAGTTCCAGTGATTCTCTTCTGTCAGCCTCCTGAGTAGCTGGGACTATAGGCACCAGCCACAATGCCTGGCTACTTTTTAGAGACAAGGTCTTACTCTTGCTCAGGCTAGTCTCAAACCTCTGAACTCAGACAGTCCACCTGCCTTGACCTTACAGGCATGGGATTACAGAGTGCTGGGATTACAGGCATGAGCCATCCAGCCTGGCCTGTTTCTTTTTCTTATCATTTAGGTGTTTACTGAAGTAGCACTTTTTAATTTCCTTCTAGAACTTTTCCTTTGCATTCACAACTTGGCTAATAATGTGGCACAACAGGCCTAGCTTTTGGCTTATCTTGGCTTTTGATGTGCCTTCCTCACTAAGTTAAATCACTTCTAGCTTTTGACTTAAAGTGGGAGATGTGGCTCGGTGCCTGTAGCTCAGCAACTAGGGTGCCAGCCATACACACAGGAGCTGGCAGGTTAGAATCCAGCGTGGGCCTGCCAAACAACAATGACAACTATAAGCAAAAAATAGCTTATACACTACAGGTGTGATGGGCACCTGTAGTCCCAGCTACTTGGGAGGCTAAGGCAAGAGAATCGCTTAAGCCCAAGAGTTTGAAGTTGCTGTGAGCTGTGATGCCATGGCACAAGACTCTGTCTCAAAAATAAATAAATAAATAAGGAGATGCTCAAGTCTTCCCCTTACTTGAACACTTAGAGGCCATCAAAGGATTGGCCTAATTTCAATATTCTTGTGTCTCAAGGAAAAGGGAGGTCAAAGGAGTGGAAAGAAAGATAGAGAAGTGGCCAGCTACTGGAGCAGCTGGAGCACACACAACATTGAACCATTAAGTTTGCTATCTCATGTGGGCTTAGTTTGTGGCAACCAAAAACAATTACAATAGCAACATCAAATAGCACAGATCACCAGGACAGACAAAATACCACAAAGAATCACGAAAATGTGACATAGAGATACAAAGTTAGAATGTGCGATTAAAAAAATGAAGCCTACAGACTTGGTTGACACAAAGTTGCCACAAATCTTCAATATGTAAAAAACAAAATGTCTGTGCAGAATATTAAAGTGGAGCACGATGAAATGGGTTGTGCCTGGATGTTACCTACCTCTATACAGCACCAGTAGATTTCTCATGTAAGGGCAATGTAACTTAGTACTGTAAGTGACTTCCCTGGGCATAGGATGTACAAACCACCAACTGACAATTGGTTTGATGTTGTCATCTCATCAGAGTGGTGGAAAATATTACTATTGTCATATTATGATAATTTTTGTATACTCAGAGCCTTCCGTGTGTTTCACTCTGTGCTGTTATCTCTGTGACCTCCGATCTGCACAATGACCTAGTAATGTAGGTATTTACAGGCAGGTCTCCTGCGGCTCAGAAAAGTTAGGTAATGTGCCTGAGGTCACACAGCTGGTGAATGACTTGAATCAGATTTAAACCCAGTTATGCCCGGTTCCAAAGCCCAGCCAATGTTTCTCCCATTTTTTTCATACTGCTCTGGGCCACAGTGACAGCAGAGAAGCAACTTCAATAGCCGGAACCCTGGACAGTCCCTGTGTCAAAATTGTCAAACTGATAGAAAGTTTACACATAAAATCATTTCTGCAATATACCTAGCTACTGCTCTATTTAGTTTCAGACACCACTTACTAAGTTTAGAACAGACAGCAATTGTGCCAAGGCAGCAAGTAGTTCTCTTACTGTAGGATCCCAAAGTAGTTGCAAACCCATGCTCATAGGAAAATATTTACTCTCAAGTAACATTAGCTGAATCCATTCGACAAGCACCTTGAGCACCAACATGTACTAAACTCTGTCTATGCTACCTGGGAATGAGTGGTCTCTTCACTGAGTCCTATAGGTAACATGTAACAAGACGATGTCATCATATCTGACTAAGGCTTATTAAGTGTCTAGGGACTCTTTTTAAAGATAATCTTTATTAGCTGACTCAATAATTTCAGCCAGCTGGACCATTTAGAGAAACAACTTAAAAAAGCCCTATCTTTATAACATTACTTAGAGGTCTAGAAGTAAAGTAAAGAAATAATAGAATTCAAAGGACACATGTGAAGACAGGAACCGGTATCTCCAGCAAAATGAAGGGGAATGTAGGGCCCAAGACTGAGCAGTGATAAGTGTGTCTGTGATGCTGTTATGGGGATGGCAAGAAGTACAGGCCACAGTGGTGACTACTTGCATCTCTGCTGCCTCCCAGGGCACTGTCTTTATCCCTTCATGAATACCAGGAGCCTGGGAACAGTGGGGCACTCTCCGGGAGGTAAGAGCTCAGTGAGGAAGGCCTGGAGGTTAGTACTGAGTCTTAAAGGTCACTGATATTTCAGGAACATCCTCCCTTTTAAAATATACATTAATAGAAATAATAACTAGCATTTATCATACCTACTAACAGCTAGGCCCTGTGGTATCATCTTGAGATGCTATGTCTATACTCTACAATTATCCTGTGAAGTAGGTCTTAATATTTGATTTTTAGACATGAGAAATACATAAACTCAGTGAGGTTAACTGGCCCAAGTTTGCAGATCCAGGATTTATACTCTTGCTTTCCTCATTCTAGGACCCAAGATTTTCCCACTATCTCATATATCCTTCCCCTTTTCAGACCAACCAACATTTACTGAACCTTTGCTCTAAAGAGTTGGAAACAATTACGGAGGAATTCAAGGAAACAAAAAACATTCTTTTGGATGTCAGGGAGCAAAAAAATTTAGAAGAGAAAACAGATTCACATAAGAAGATCACTAATACTATCACGAAACAGAAAAAAGAAAATAGATACGTGAAAAGAGGGGTCCATGGGCATTCTCCTAATCAGAGAAGGAGTTGTGTGGGTTGTCCCTGAGTTGGTGCTGGAGGATGGGTAGAAATTCAGCAGGAACAGAGGTGGGGTCACATATGTCCTAGCAGGAAACACTTTGCACAGTGAACTTCCTCAGCTAGAGAAAGCAAAGACTAAAATCTTGGTACTTCGGAAACTTAGGGGAGAAACAGGGACAGCATTCTGAGGATACTTTGGACGTTTTACTTATTTAATTTTCTTCTGTTTAGTTAAAAAAGATATAGTGCAATGCGCAGATTCTAAGTACAAATCCAACAATTTTGATACATGTATATGCCTGTATAATCACCACCCTGATCAAAATACAGAACATTTGTATTAACCATTTGTCAATCAATCCCCCCTCAATAGTCACCACTATAGGTAACCATTGTTCTGATTCCTATATCCACAGCCTAGAATTTTGTATGAAAAGTATTATATGGTGTGCATTATTTTGTGCAGCATAATGCTTGTGAGTTTAGTTCCTGCTCTTGTGTGTGATCACAGTACATTTCTTTTTATTTCAGAGTAGATTCCATTGTATGGACATCTATTGATGGACATTTAGGTTGCTTTCAGTTTTTGTTTGTTTGTTTGAGACACAGTCTCACTACGTCGCCCTTGATAGAGTACCGTAGCATTACAGCTTACAGCAAGTTCAAACTCTCAGGCCTAACCTATTCTCTTGCCTCAGCCTCCCAAGTAGCTGGGACTACAGGCACCTGCCACAACACCTGGCTAATTTTTGGTTGCAATTGTCATTGTTGTTTAGTAGGCCCAGCAGGGCTCAAACCCACAGCCTTGGTGTATGTGGCCAGTGCCCTACCTCACTGAGCTACGGGTGCCGCCAGGTTGCTTTCAGTTTTGAACTATAATGAGTGAAGCTGCTACCTATGAATGTTGTTGTTTACCCCTAATGTCACTTTAAAATCCATTTTCCATTCTTTTCCTTTTCTCTCTCCCCTTTTTCTTTCCTTAGAATCCAAAAGACATCCTGCCAGAGATACCAAGAAACTTAGAGTTCAGGTCCCTCCTCTGATAATCACATACACAAAAAACTTTTTGTCCAAACCTGCCACACAAAACAAGAAAATATCAATAATTTATATGGGATTCATTGTATTTATAAAGAGTTTTGATGAACTTGGATGAAATTATTTGCAAGAAGTTTTGAAAAGGATGTTTTACCCATGGAAGCTGTTTGCTGCTTTCACATTTTTAACTGCCCTGCTTCTTCCTAAACAGAGTATGGTAACAGTTTCTCACAAGGATGTCTCACTCACCCATCTATGAACTCTTGGTGTTAAGGATGAAAGAGATAAAAGAAGATGAAAGTTACATTTCTCTTTCTCCTTCCTTCATCTGCAACGAATTAAGAGTCCATAAGGTTAAGAAACTAGTAACAAGAAGAAATTTGGCCTAGAACCAATCCTCTTCCCAGACACGACTTCAGTCTTCCCTCTCCAGCCCCCCAGCTCAACCCTAGCCAGGGCTCTGCAGATGGTGAACTCTCTGTAAACGCTCAAGACTGACTGACTCTGTGATGTGGCCACCACCCACCCTCAGTCACTCACATCCAAGGTGACTTTTCCTGTCATCCAACATCCATGTTTGAAGACTTTTCTCATTACCAGATCCACTTAGAAAGGCCTCGAGAGGGATAGCCAGTTAAACATGGTAGATTGAGTCACATATTTACCTCCATTCCTTCCAAACCTTCACTCAGATAACAGAAATGAGATTTCAAAGAATGAAGAAAAGGACACAGAAGAAGATAGGAAATGACAGCCACGACATCTTGGAGCTGGCAAGTCACACGAGTTTGTGCTAATGGACTTAGCACCCTCGAGAAAGCCCAAAATCTAAACTGGCAGAGGAAGAGATTCAGAAGTAGGCTGATCTGTGCAGCAGAAAGTCAGAAAGACTCAAGAATTA
Organism: Galagoides demidoff; assembly: GCA_963574575.1. Taxonomy (NCBI): domain Eukaryota; kingdom Metazoa; phylum Chordata; class Mammalia; order Primates; family Galagidae; genus Galagoides; species Galagoides demidoff. Next base: position 4,337 of record CAUYQV010162833.1, on the reverse strand, counting down.
GAGCACTTTGAAAGTGGGAGTCCATGACCTTTAAAAGTGGGGATCCATGTCCGGGCACAGTGTTTACTCCCTGGAGAGAGGCTGGGCCAGAGAGATTCTGGCCTCAAGGACAGTGGGAATAGTGGAAAATGCTGCTACCGTACTGAAAACAGGGCAGTGAGTAAAGATCGGCCCTTGATCTCTTCCCTTCCCCAGTCTGACTCCAAGAACACAGACAGGCAAGCACAGGAGGAGTTGGAGAGCTTCCTCTCTGCCAGAAAGGAGAGAGAGAAAGAGTGCGTGAGAGAAAACACCTATTATTTACATGTAGGGAATTTCCCAGTGAAACAGGCTAGGAAGATCACCCAACACTGAAGTCCACCAATCAATAAGCCTCATCCACCCTTACAGAATTTCGACTCTTGATTATGAATGGACAGCCAAGGATCACCAGACATTTTCAAAATTCTTCTGATGTGAATCACAAGGATTGAAGTCAAAGGAACGTGGCAGGAGGAAGAAAATTAGGTAAAGAGCAGAAGCAAAAAAAAAAAAAAAGTAGTTAACATCCTTGGAGAGATAAATAAAGATATTGCATCCAAGAGACAAGAATAGAAGGCGATAAACAAAAATTGTTGACAAGGGAGCTATTAGGAATTAAAAATATGAGAGCAGATGTGTGGAAGCTAATAAAAAGGTTAGAAAATAACATTGGGAAATATGTCAGACAAGGAACAATGAACAAAAAAAAATAAGTCGGAAAAAGATCTTTAAAATATTAGCCAGTAAGTTCAGAGGATCAAATATCTGAAAGAGATTTCAAGAATCAATGAACAGAGAAAAGCAAGAAGAGGAAATAAAGCAAACCATTATAAAAGATAATTTTCTGGAATGGAAAGATGTGCATTTGTGGATGGGAAGGCCTCACCACCAGCCCAGAGCAAAGGGGAACAACAACGCACAGGTCACATGAATTTCACAACACCAAGGACAAACAGAACATCTCAAAGCCTTCCAGTGATTTAAAAAAGAAACAAAGAAGAAGACACAGTCAGGGCCGGGAGAAGAAAGAGCGGGAATCAGAGTGGATCAGACTCCTTGGATGTGACAACTAGAAGACAATGATTATGCATCTTTGGAATTCTAGGGGAAATGGTTTCAAAACTAAAATTTTATACCCAACCAAACATCAGTCAAGGGTTAGGGGGAAAGAAAATGTCAAAAACTTTGCCTTACTTTTCTGTATCCTGTGTATTTTTTTTTTTAAGGAATTATGTGCTCCACCAAAATGAAGACTGATGCTAGCAGAGGCCAGCCCGACGTCCTGGAGGAACAGCACTCCAGGTTAGGGAGAGGGAGGCAGTGCTCATGCTGGTGGCTAGGGCTGTCTGCAAAGACAGTGAACTGCCGCTGGCCTAGAGAGGGACCAGGTCATGTTGGAACAGGAGGGCAGAGGATGACGGTAGGGGTGGTCCCAAGGTCAAAAAATAAAATTAATAAATTACCTACTCCATTTCTTTTCTTTCTTTCCTTCCTTTTCTCTCTTTTTTCCTGGCCTGCAGAGTTTCTGTTGATACCTACTGTGTTTGACCATATCCAGAGGCAATTTATATTTTGAGAGATTTATAAGAATATAGATAAGGCTGGGCGTGGTGACTCATGCCTGTAATGCTAGCATTTTGTGAGGCTGAGACAGGGAGATTACTTCAGGTCAGGAGTTTGAGACCAGCCTGAGCAAAAGCAACCTCCCATCTGTACAAGAAATGTGAAAATTTACAAATCATGGTGGCATGCACCTGTAGTCCCAGTTACTTGAGAGGCTGAGGTAGGAGGGTTGCTTGAACCCAGAAGTTTGAGGTTGCAGTGAACTACGATGATGCCACTATACTCTTTTTTTGAGGAAAAAAAGAAAAGACATGGAGATAAATTGGCAATTGGGATATAAAAATATAAATAGAAAAATTAAAATCGTTATTAATCTCTAAGGAAGTCAAAGAAATGGTTAAATGAAAAAGCAAATGTAAGTAATTATATTACTAACCCTAACATGGCTAAACTTTGAAAAATATTTTCACAGTCAGAGTAACATAAATACCGAATACTGTTGCCCCAAAGTTGAATCTATTTATATTGAAAGGGAAATTGTGATCTATGAGAGCTCATTCTTTTGCTCTGCAGAAGGAAGGTAAGGGGTAATATTAAAGCAGGAAGAAAAAAAAAAGAAATAGCCCCATAAGCAAGTTATTTAAAAATATAGAGGCAAAAATCAAAATAAACAGCTAAACTAATTGGAACTGGGTACTTTTTGCAATGGGCATAGGAGTAGATTGGTTGGCAGAGAGCTTCTGCTTTATTACAGCTGGTAAAATAGTTTCATTTTTTTAGATTTTTTATTTTTTCACTTTTTAAGGTATGGCATAACTAAAAATTAAAATTTTCTAAAGAAAAGGAACAGGATAGGTTTCTGGACATCTTTAGGGACACATTGAGCAATGCAGGATCTGATGCATATTTAAACCCCACCTTCTGCCAGACCTAGCCGCCCACAAGTCCCAGGGTGGCGTCTGAGATGACCTCAGGGACTCTGTGCTACCTATTTCCAGGTTGTTCTAGAGGTCACTAAAGACTGATTTCACCCTGGTGGTTTATCTCCAGTAAGCAGAATACCCATGATAGATATAGTACTCTCTTTTTTAGGATGAAAAAGAAATACATAGGTTGCCAGGCTAATTAACTAAATGTTATATTTAGCTGGGAAGATAACATAGCCCCAATGTTTGGATTTATCAAAACAAATTCCAGATGGTACACAAGCCATAGAGAGAGGGGCCATCTGGTAAGGAAAGCAGGCTCATTTTTTTAAAAGGTGAAAGGTAGTAAATGTCAAAACTTCCTAGGGGGAAATATATTTATCTGCTGTACTCCGGGAGGAGGGATCCTGAGCCTCACATCTTATCCTTGCTAATTTATGTACCTATAAGACTGTGCTCTTTCAAATACCTGAATGGTTAATTATGTTTTTAAAAAACACTGGGTGAGTATTGTAAAGTTGCATCGTATACCTGCTAAATATATATTGTATAATGACAGCTGTAGGCATTTATAAAACTGCTTAACAGACTCTACAATTACACAAATTCTTTGCGTGTATAAACCAATAAAAACCGAAATGATTTTTTCCAAAATGATTTAAGATGTTGCTGCCATTTTTGAATTAGCTCAGCAGTGGTATTTTTAGTGCATTTTCTGTTTGACAGGATGTTTCTTGCACATATTTTCTTCTCTCCCCGTTCCCACTGTTCCCTCTGAAACTAATCATTCTCTGCCTGTATTTATTCACCAGTTTCCCACCCGACTTGCACACAACTGCCAGCTTAATCTTCTTTAAACATTAGTGTGTTTATGTAACTTTAAGTTTAAAAACTGTCAATACCTCTCCCATGTCCAGAAGACAATGCTCAGGCTTCTGCTCATGGGAACCCCCACCTCCTCACCCCTACCAGCTCAGTCCAAGCTCCCCTCCTCCCGGGCTACAGCCAGGCTAACATCCCCAAAAGCTGGAGCTCTGCATTCAACCTTCATGTTTCTGGCTGGGGGCTGATTCTCCCCTGCCGGCCTCATAGCCTTCCCAAGGAGCTTGGATCCCCTCCTTTCCCCAGAGCTGAATCCAAGATGCCACATCCAGCATGAAGGTGAGAATCGTTCCAGCTCAACCATCTTCTTGCTTCAGCCCAACTCCTGGCCATTTCCCAGGAGTAGGGTTGTTAGGCCAGATTTTTTGTGATAGGAAAGCCTGGTTGCCTTTGGTGGTAGGCTGAATAATGCTCCCTCCCCCAAGAAGTCTATGAAAGTGCGGCATACCTCCTTCCTACCACACAGTGACCTTCATGGTACTCCCCTTGGGAAGCTATGCACTGATGCCAGCACCTAGGCCACCATTTGAAGCCATTTTGGAAATCTTTTTCTGGAATGGCCATCACAGCTATTGTCATATAAACCTGACAATTAACTATGCAAACTCATCCTAGGAAAAAATGCTACATACCTTGCTGCAGAATATCACTACTGTGATCAGATAGCCAAGGGGAGTACTTTGAAGGTGATGGTAGTGACATTCAGCGATGGAGTATGTAGCACTTTTTTTAGGATGAGTTTTCTTCTCTTTTTTTTTTTTTTTTGAGACAGAGCCTCAAGCTGTCACCCTGAGTAGAGTGGTGTGGCATCACAGCTCACAGCAACCTCCAACTCCTGGGCTCAAGCGAGTCTCCTGCCTCAGTCTCCCAAGTAGCTGGGATTACAGGCGCCCGCCACAACGCCCGGCCATTTTTTGGTTGCAGCCATCATTGTTGTTTGGCAGG
>CAUYQV010162830.1:0-16439 GCA_963574575.1 Galagoides demidoff | reverse complement strand
TTGGCCATTGAAGAAGTTTCTATTCAAATCTCTTGCCCATTTATAGAGAGGGTTGTTTGCACTTTTTTATTGTTTGATTTGTGTTCTCTGTAGCTTTTGTCATATTCATAACCTGCAAAATCTCCCATTCTGAAGTCTGTCTGTTTGCTTTGTTTGTGGTACCCTTAGCTGTGCAAAAGCTTTTTAGCTTGATCAAATCCTAGTTATTTATTTTCAGTGTTGCTGCAATTGCTAGGGGGGTCTGGCTGTTCCATAAGTTTATTGTAAGCATCAAATGAGATAATAGATACAAAGCACTTAGCATAGAGTCTAAAGATCTCAATAAATGTTAGCTGAAAGTATTATTATTATTAGAGAAAGGAAGATCAATGGGACCCTGAGGAATGAGAGTAAGCCTCCTAAGAAGAGATGGATATTAATAGCAAGGAGACCATTTTAACTAGAGCGGGGGATATTTGAAGGGGAATTGAAGTCAGAAATAGGGGACAGGTCAGATTATGAAGACCCAGGCATAGAAAGGTATCCTGCTACCAAGGCCTGGTGCCCACCCCAATCAGTGAGGCTGGTGACACAGAACAGGAGAGCATGAAGGGCCCACCCCATGTCCCACTCCTGGCTGTGACTGGTCATAAGCAGATGTCCCTGACACCTGTCATATGTCCTACAATTCCATCAGATGTCACATACCTAACCTCTGTTGTCACAAGGCCCTGTAATGGAGAAAGGTGGGGTCCCAAGGACGTGAGTTAACACCCAAAACAACCGTGCCCAGATTTCCCAAACAGTAGCCAGTGTGGCCCTAGGAAAAAGAGAACTGTTGCCATAGGAACACCTGTGAGGCTTAGTAGGGCACTTTGTCAGGTAGATCCCCTAATTTAGGAGGAGCTAGAAGCTTTTAAACTATGGTGGTGTCCTTAATCCTAAAATGTCATTAATACACTGTAATACTTCCGCATTCTTATGTGTATATGAATGGCAACAGCTATTATCTTTATTGAATCAGTCATAATGCCTAATTCAACAAGAAATGTGAGATGGTCGCAGGCCTGGTGGCTCATGCCTATAATCCTAGCACTCTGGGAGGCCAAGGAGGGTGGATTGCTTGAGCTCAGGAGTTTAAGACCAGCCTGAGCAAGAGCAAGACCCCATCTCTAAAACTAGCCATGCGTTGTAGCAGGTACCTGTAATCCCAGCTACTTGGGAGACTGAGGCAATAGGATCACTTGAGCTGAAGAGTTAGAGGTTCCTGAGAGCTCTGACTCCATGGCACTCTACTGAGGGTGGCAAAGAGAGACTCTGTCTCAAAACAAAAGAAAAATAGGAAATGTGAGATGGGGAAGAACTTAAAAGTTGAGGAGATATTTATCGAAGAGAAGAGTGGACAGAAGACAAGAACAGAGGACTAGAATGAGGAAAAGACCAACTTCAACTCAGGTTTCCCCTTCCAGATGGGATGGTGTCCTGCTCTGAGCTGCCATGGCATCCTAGAATGTTCTAATGTAGCATCACTCTCAATCTTGGGTAACCCTGTACCTTTCTCCTTTTTCAGTCTGAAAGGTCCACAAAGTCATGGATCCTGTCTGTCTTGTTCATAAAAGTCCCCAGTGTGTAACATTTACTGAGTTAACTGGATAGCCTGGGGCAGGGAAGGAAAAGACTCAGCAACACACAGTTGCTTGCAAATAGCAAGGCTGCAGAGAACCCACCAGGCCTCTGGCCAGCCCAGAGAGAAACTTCACATCCTTCAAGGCATTACCAGAGCAGTCCCTGCCCCCACTCATCCAGTTACAAGTCACCACCTGCCCCTGCCTCTGCTCCCAGCCTCCAGTCCCGGCCCCTATCCTCCCCACCACTTACTTCTCACCGCAGTGCTTGGTACTGACTGACATATGACACGTTTCTTATGTGTTTATTATATGTCTCCCAGCCTAGAATACAAAAGCTTTATGAGAGTGAGATTTTACTGCTGTAACTTCCCTTTCCAGAACAGTGCCTGCTGCCTAGTAGGTTGTCAATAAACCTTGGTTAAATGAACAAACCCTAGAAAGAATGAACTTCTCCATCCCAAGGTCTACAGTGGTCCCCAAACTTTTCAAATGTCAACGCCTTCCTCTGGGGTTTCTTCCCTGTGTCCTCACTCCTGAAGACCTGTGGGAAATGTAGGTCCTTTGCTCTGTACATCTCCCTCTGCTTTCAACCACCCCTATTCCTTGCCTCCTCCTCCTCTCTTTCACTGCACTAGCACACGGGAACATCCACAATAGACAACTGGAAATAAGCCCTACGTGCACTCACCCAAGAGCCTGCCTTCAACAAAGGCCCCAGGGATGGAATGAAGGAAAGCTGAGGAAACCCCTGTGCCAGACAGCTGGGGATGGCACCTAGAGCTTCCAGAAATCTACTCATGGGTTCTTACATGGCGGGCACCACTTCTTGGAGCAAGGAGTTCCCCTACCATGTGTCCTACTGTATAAATTAAAACTTCTTTCTCTTTTTCTTAAACTTAGCCTTAAAGGGATGGGAACTTCCTTATTCTAATGCTTTAGGTAATTGTGAGTGTGGCTATATTCATATAATATAGACCTTTCTTGATCTTATCAGTTTCCACTTCCCCCTTCTCTATTGTTATCCCCTCTAAATGAAGAGACACAGTTCACTACCAAACATCATCAGTGAACATTCACCTGCCCTGGCAGAGCACCTGCTATATGCGGCACTGTCCGAGGCACTGAGACTGCAAAGCGCTCACTATATAGTGTGGGGATAGGTAATAAATGGGTAAATATGTACTAAGCTAGGTCCTAGTGATATGTGCTAAGAAGAAAAATAAAGCAGAGTAAGGAAATAGAGTTTAAAACGGTGACAAGTAGGAGAGGTTTGCTGTTTTCTACAGAGTGCCCAGGAATAATTCTCTGTGAAGATATCATCTGAAGAGCCCTAATTGAAATGAGGAATTAAACTATGCAAGTGTTGGAAGAAACAGCACTTCAGACAGTAGGAACAGCAAATACAAAGGCCTGAGGTAGGAGATCCGTGATGTCTACCTCCTAGTTACCTTTTGCTAAAATTTTTAAATTACTTCTCACAATTTGAGTGGCATCCATCATTTGCATCTCCTTTTCAAGTTACTCCCCCCAAGACTTTTCCCAAGGACATGCTCTGTGCCAGGCCCTGAGCTGCAAGCTAGGGACACAAAAATGAATAAAGCACCAGCAGAGCCCTAAGGAAGCCCACAGCTCTGTAGCAAGGGAGGAATGAGCTCTGCCCAGGAGGCGGCAGCACCGGGAGGACAGACACAGCCAGAAGGCCGCGCACAGAGGTGCACACCAGGGAGGATGGACACGGCCAGGAGGCTGTACCCAGGGGCGCACACTGGCACTGGAGGAGGGACATGGCCAGAAGGCTGCGCACAGAGGCGCCCACTGGCACCATGAGGGTGGACATGGCCAGAAGTTTCTGCACGGAGGCGCACACTGGCACCAGGAGAACTGACAGAGTCAGAGGGCTGCGCACCGAGGTGCACACTGGCACAAGGAGGGTGGACACGGCCAGAAGGCTGCACACGGAGGCAGACACAGCTAGAGGGCTGTACACAGAGGCATACACCAGCACAGGGAGGACGGACACGGCCAGAAGGCTGCGCACAGAGGCGGACACCGGCACAGGGAGGACGAATACGGCCAGAGAGTTGCACACAGAGGCGCGCACCAGCACAGGGAGGATGGACACGGTCAGAGGGCTGTGCACAGAGGCGCACACCGGCACAGGGATGACAGACAGGGACAGAGGGCTGCGCACAGAGGCGCACACCGGCACAGGGAGGATAGACTCAGGCAGAAAGCCATGCGTGGAGGTGCACACCAGGCATGTAGTCAAGGGACCACACTCTCATTCCTGGAGCCCACTGTTCCTGAGGGATAATTTGAGTCGGTTTAAAGAATGATAATTAAATAGCTACTGCATGCTAAGTGACCATGTGTCCAGTATCATGCTAAAACTTATACATATAGAAAAATAATATTGAAAGCAGCTAAGATGCCTGGATTGCCTAGGATAGGCCAGCAGAGTTCTAAACTCTCTGCTGTCACAACGACTCTACACTATGAGAGTGACAAAGACTAACAATATCTTATATGTTCACAATCTAAAGATGGACATTTATTGAGTGAGAAGAAGAGAAAGGTGGATATTGGGTTTGTTGAGATAACCCTAGAACCAAAATACTGGCATGACATAATGGACAAGACTTTGTGCATTCTGGAAAGGCAGGTGAGACCAAGATCCTTTAACAAAATCAAGCAAAGGCTGGTTTTTGAAAGTAGCAACTGGACTCCCCATGAAGCTGAAGCTGCTGACCTGGTGTCTGGGACCAGGCCACCAAGGCTACGCTGATTCAGCACACACAGTTAGCAGAATAGGTAAACATCTGCTTCAGGGCACTACCTCTACAGCACTTACATCAGTTCTCTCTTCCTAGAAGAATCTTTAAAGCCAGTTCTTCTGACTACAGGTTCAACTTCTGTTCTCTACAAGGCAGTTCATGTGCTTCTCCCTGAGTGTATTATTTTGTGCTGTTCTATAATTGGAACTCATGTCACTTTCCTGTCTACTCCAGACAAAAGAGAGATGGTCACCCCAAATCACGACTGAATGAATGATGAAAACTATCTTCCTTTGCTTCCCTCTGCCTTCCCCATTTGTGACTTTTTCCATTGTGAAAATTTCCTACCTCCTCTTCTCCAAGATGTACTTGACAAGAGCTTACTGGTGATGCTAGGTGGTCACACAATTGTATTATGAAAGGCCTGTTTATGCCAAAGCAGAGAGTGCAGCTTAAAACAAATTCTACAAATGGACAGTGAGGTAGATGAGAAATTACTCAAGGGTACAATGTATATTATTTGAATAAGAGATACACTAAAAGCCCACACTTCATCACTATCCAATATATTCATGTAAAATTATACTTGTACCCCTTATATTTATAGAAATAAAAAAATGGCTTATTCTCCACAGTCCATATCCTCAAGACTCAAATTAATAGCACAAATCTTAACATCATAGAGTTCCTCCATGGCTTCTCAAATAGGATTGTTCAAGGAACATCTCACCACTGTGGGTGACTAATATGTATATTAAATCATAATAGAAATTAATCTGTGCTCATAAAGTACTTGAGCCCCTGACATGTTCTATAAATGGAGGCCTAAATAAACTTAGCAGTGTATCTGAGGGGATCAGGATCTCTGAGGCCAGGTGGGTTCCAGAGTGGTGATAAATGGCCATGCCACTTCGAAGGGAAGTGATGCACATGCTGACTACATGCTCCCCTGTGCCAGGTGTCAGGCTGCACACTCATGTACCTGGGCTCATTTCATTTCCACACCAATCTTGGGCAGAGCTGGAATTGCCCTGCAGATAGATCTGCCCAAACCTTAAGCTCATGTGCTATCTGCATTGGACGGCATCAGTGCATGTGACTATAAGAAAGAACACAAGTAGACAGGACTAGAAAGATTCTACTCCGTATCACATACTTGTGTTGGAAAGTTTGAATTCTACCTATTCAGACTACTAACTTCTTGTATGACCCTGTGTGATCTTATGAAAATCTCATCCTGTCTCCTAATACTAAATGTTGACCTCTTCAAAGGCAGGAACAGGTACTTCAAACTGTCCTATGGAGGCTGAAAGGCTAAAGGTGCAGGGTCTTTGGTCCTTCCAAATGACAGGGAACTTTGTTGCACTCACTGTCACTGGCCTGCCTCCTCTCCTCTTGCACAGCAGCAAGAGCAACCTGGGAAGCCACACAGATGGATGAAGACAAGATGCCCAGGTGGGTGGCCAGGTCTTCCTGACTTTGACCAGCCAGGTGGTGTGGTGTCACAAAAAAATCCTGCTAGGCCCTTCCCTCAGCTGTCACTTTTTCTTCCCTTCCTCCCCTAAACCCCAAACTATGCTACCCTGTCCTTCCCTCTGCTCCTAGAATGAGAATACACTACTGATTCTGATGCTGCAAGAAGATAATGATTTCTTTCCTGTAGGGTGACTGGGGCCACATGAAGCTTTTGAGTCCACAATAAAGGGATTAGGGATTAAGGGAGGATGAGTGAGCAGAACTCCCATGGCAAGGTGGTGTGGTAACTGAGCCAAATCATGCTGAGGCACACACAGCGTGTGAAGCGGTGAGGCGTAGGCGTTGTGGGCAAGAGCAGCAGAAGAGAGAGAGCTTGTCTGGGCTGGTCCCACTATGGTGGAAGAATTGATGATGATGGAATTTTGCTCTCACCTGAAATCTGGCCCCCAGTTCTGTAATCTCTTCCCAGAATCTCTTTTGACTGTTAATGGGTCTGTCTTCCTCATTAAGCATTTGTCAAGAGGATAAATGAATAAATGAATGAATGGACAAGCCAACCAGTGAAGAAAATGCTCACTTGATCTCCAACCCCTAGATTATTCCTTCTTGTTTCTTGACTATGGTGAGATTTTGTTAGGTGGATATGATAAGGAGGTGTATCATTCATGGGACCAGGCAATAGATCACGAAGATTGGGAATAGTAGCCTTCTCCAGTCCCAGAAAATCTCCACCAATGCCTCTAGTGGCCTCTAATACTCTTGCTGTGCTTTGCCAGCAAAGACCTCATAAACATTACTTTCTTCCTAACTCAAACCTTTGTGATAGCTCCCAGGTCCCTGGATCTAGCATCCCATAGAGCTTGACAGCTAGGGGAGTGAGACACAGGCATGAACTTTTGGGGGACAGTGGGCCATCTGTTCCCCTGGGGATAGCCTTAGAACTGACATCTGCCAAAAATGACCCGGGTACTGGCCTACCTGGATCAGAAGGGGGTAACATGACCTACGGAGGCCCTGATGAGTCTACATCTTACCCATCCCTCCTTTCAGCTCCAAAACTCCCCATAAAATTGGGATGCATTCAGCTGCCCTGCTGGTAAGAGCTGTGACTCTGAAGCTGTGCTCACATCCCACCTCTCAGCTGTGTCTGAAAACATTAGCATCCAGCTATTTCTGGGGAAACTAGCTTAGTTCCTCTATTTTTTCTACGCATATACCCCTCAAGATGCCAGCAGCCATTCCCCAGTCTCCTGAGATTAGCATGGTCCACCACTGTTTTAGCATCCAACCCTGCCTTCTTTTCCTACACTCTGTAAGTTTCTATAATCTTCATATGATGCATTATTCTCATTTTCCCAGAAGTCAAACAATTTCAAATAAGTTCTAAATCCCAAATGATAACTCCTCAGGGAACATACACCTGCAGAGGTGAAAAGTCATCCAGTTCAGTTACCAACTGGGGAACCAGCACTATGGCAGGAAGCATGGAAGAATCAGAAGGGGAAATCGAGGTCTCTGCCCTCATAGAATGCATCATCTAATTCAGAAGTAAGAATTATGCATAGGAAACAACAGAAAGTCTTCAACAGCAGCAGGCAGTAAGAGCTTAGTTGAATATTGCAGAATCCTTCTCTAACCCAGGCACATAACCAGAGAAAGCCAGCTAATCTCACATTTAAAGAACACCTACCTTGTGGGTCACAAAGAGAACTTATAAGAGATAGGGAGAGGAAGGAAATCTTTTCCTTCACAGAGTTCAAAGTCTAATGTGATAGACAGGCAGAATACACCTACAGAATACAAAAGACAACACTTTAAACACTGTGAGAGGACCTCAGAGAGAATAGTCTGAATGGGAAGACTCAGAAAAGTCTTTACAGAAAAGACAAGTACTTAACTGTGTTTAAAATGGGTAGAAAGTTAATGGATAGAGATAGGGAGAATAGGATTGGAGGAAGAAGCAGTGTGAATAAAGAGAATGAAGGGGGAGTGCAGGGTCAGACAGAGAACATCAAGGAGCCCAGAGTGGGCAGGAAAGTGAGAACATGGAAAACTGAAAGGATCTACCTGGAAGCCCTCAAATAGCATCTTAAGAATTTTAGGCTTAGGGCAGCGCCTGTGGTACAGGGAGTAGGGCATTGGTCCTATATACTGAGGGTGGCAGGTTCGAACCTGGCCCCAGCCAAAACTGCAACAACAAAATAAATAAATAAATACTAACAGTAAATTTAAAAAAAAATAATTTTGGGCTTAATTTTTATGGAAATGCTAACCCTTTGTTCTTATAGTAAATTGTAACTCTTCTTGAGAAGAGAGAATTCCTCTGGGAATAATGTGAAAATAAATTAGAAAGGAACATTGGAGGCAGACCATCTGTGGATAATTACACAATAGTCTTTGCAAATAGTAACCAGGACCTCTCCTGAGAGATAGCAGGTATAAAGGTAAAGAGGAAAAAGAGACAGGAAACAAGTTTGTATAGAATCTGAATGCAGAAAGTCCTCTGGGGGCACAGACTTGCAGAGGTCAAAGTCATCTAATTCATCCAATTGTCATGTCATACTCCTCTCTAGGAGGAAAATTGAGTCACAAAGTGGAAATGTCTTTCCCAAGTTCACAATGAAAGTAAGTGCAGGCAATAACTAAGAAAATGACATGAAGGCTATGTTAACCAGTTTCATGAAGATATTTCAAATTGTATATGAAAACATCACACTGTACCCCATGATTGCATTAATGTACACAGCTATCATTTAATAAAAAAGAAAATAAGTTCAGGGCTGGGAGGAAGACCCAGGGTTTTCAATCCAAGGGCTCTCTTGTGCACCATCATGCACAGTCAGGAGGAAAGGCTCACTGTTCTTGAAAGGGGCACAGGCACACACTGTAGCATCAGCTTCCACACACTGAATTCCCCAAGTTCATCTCTCCTCCTCCTGATGGAGTTGAGCCAGGAAGTAGAAGGGTGGCAGTGAGAGAACTGCAAACTCCAAAAACACCCAAATGAATCGCCAATGCCTAAAATGCAATGGAAGTGTCACAGAGCACAGAGCTATTTGCCTGTCTTCCTTACCCCCTTCCCTCCACCTCCTCTGTGCCTGTGGATCTCTGGCTGTAAGGTTACCCAACCCCCCCCCCACACACACACACACAGGTGCAGAGCCACAGCGGTTACTCCACAGCCCCTGCCTTTGCCCAGCTGCTCCTCGGCCAGGCAGGTTTGGCCTGTTGGTATGCTTAAGTCAAGGCTTTAAACCAATCACTCCTCTCCAGAACAGTCCTAAAAACAACTCAAAACAGTGCGCTGGTTCCTCAAAAAGTTAAACATGTGACCTAACAATCCCACTCTTAAGACCATCTCACAAAGACTGAAACACACATCCACAAAATATGTGCACATGAACTTTCACAGGGACAGCATTCAAATGACCTCAGGTGCAAACAATCTGAATGTCCATCTGTGTCTGAATGGACAAGCAAAATGCAGCACACTGCCTCCCCATGTGGTGAGGTGTCACTCAGCGGGAAAGGAGGTAGTGACATCAGCTACAGCGGCAGCGTGCATAAACCTTGGAAACATTGCTAAGGGGCAGAAGCTAGTCCCAAGGGCAACAACTGGTCTGATTCCACTTGGATGAGATATGGAGAAAAAGCACATCTATAGAGATGAAAAGCAGGCAGGTGGCTGCCAGGGCTAGAAAGGGGCTGACTGGGCAAGACTGCTAATGGGTACAGGATTCCTTTTGGGGAGGGGGACAAAATGTTCTAAAATTAGACTTTCATGATGGTTAAATACTAAATAACCTCAAGCTGCCACTTTAATGGGTTAATTGTGTAGTGTATGAATTATGTCTCAATAAAGCCCTTTAACAAGAAGAAAAAGAAAAAGCACAGAAACCTGACCTGAGTGGCTGAAACTCTGCCACATTCAACTACTTTTGTCTGCATTAACCACATGCTAGGGATTTACCTTCAACTCCCATGGGTGTGCTCAGCAATGATTTCTGACACTTTCTAGCTCATCTCATTGGGTAGAAGACACAGCCTCAGATGTTGGTGGGGAGGGGAGGATGGTGGGCACTTGTGTCCAAACCAAAGCCTAAAGCAGAGGCAGAGGCTGGCTGCAAGCTGGGCATAAGGAGCATAGCTCCAGACTAAAACTATTTCATATTTTCTGACAGAGTTAAAATACTGCTGATACTAGTGTCACCTTCAAAAATCATTGACTCCCACAGATGTCATTAAAAGGGAAATGGCCTATAATTAACAGGAAAGTAATTTGCCAGTAAGAAAAGATTTTAAAACAGGAACTTATATGTAAGATGATAATAAGTGACCTTTCAATATCAAGAAATCTCAAAGGGTTTTATGTCTAATAATTAGTCCCACTCCTCTCCAGGGGAAGGTTGTCATTTGCCCCATCTGCAGTTTACCCACCTGCTTAATGCCGAAGGGCTAAGCAGAATAAAGTGCCTGCCCCAGCATTAAACAACGGGACTTCCCTGGTAACACAAGCAGCCATCCTCTGGATCCTGTGAGTTTCATCTCAAAAAATAGACATCCCTCATGTCAAAAGAAGGAAAAAGGAAGTCTCAGGGTTCCATGGTAATTATCCTTAATGATTTGGCCAAAACATGACAAGGAGACTTCCTGAAAACTCTATTAGTTAAAAACAGAGCCTGTCACACCCACTGGCACATCTACATTCCAAAGGACAGGGACAGCAGAGTTTTGTAACCACCTCAAGAACTGCAGGGTATAGGCAATGGATGGAATGTCTTCAGTCTTGTCCCAGACCAATCCTCAGAGGTGTTACTTGTAAAGACAAAAAGGTATTTTTTCCATGTAGGTTTTCTTTTTGGAAGTGTAAGCATCAGTCTTATCTCTGAAGACAGAGATTATGAGCTCCTTCAGTGCTGGAATCATTTGGGGTCTGGAGCAGCATAGGAAGGTAATAAATATTCGTCTGGTTAAGTGGTCAGGAGATTCTCATTTCAAGGTTGGATTCCTCCCTAGCATGTCATAAGAAAGTTACTTTGGTCTTACTCACTTCAATCTATGTGGAAACCTATTTCTGTCACTGTGTGGTGGGCAATCACCAGTCCTATTTCAAAAGAGGCAGTACAGCAAGGGTTGCAAACAATGGCTTTAGAATCAGGAAGACGCTGTAAGCTGTCTGAGCTAGTTATTTATCCTTCTCTGAGCCTCAGTTTCCTTGTTTAAAAAAATGAACAACACTCTTGCCTCATGGGGTTGTTGTGGGAATTAAATAACATATATAAAATGCTTAGCACACAATGCTTAGCCCTAGAACACAATAAGACCTCAATAAATTTTAGCTTAAAAACATATTGCCGGCTCGGCGCCTGTGGCTCAAGTGGCTAAGGCGCCAGCCACATACAACTAAGGTGGCGGGTTCAAATCCAGCCAGGACCCGCCAAACAACAATGACGGCTGCAACAAAAAAATAGCCGGGCATTGTGGCGGGCACCTGTGGTCCCAGCTACTTGGGAGGCGGAGGCAGGAGACTCACTTGAGCCCAGGAGTTGGAGGTTGCTGTGAGCCGTGAAGCCACAGCACTCTACCCAGGGGGATAGCTTGAGGCTCTGTCTCAAAAAAAAAAAAAAAAAAAAATATTGCCTGTGAGACCACAGGTCACACTCCAATGTGACCACATTAAAAGCAGCAAAACTCACTGAAAAACCATGAACAAAAATAGTGTAAGTCCTCAGGCAATTTACAAAGGCTGATGCAGTGATCGAACACCCATAACTGCCTTCCTCGTTTTCCTCAGAGGAACTTTGAGAATCACAAATTTCTGAGTTCTTTGTCAAATTTATGAATAAAGCAAAGTTAAAATAGTATCCCTATAGCCACTGCTAACCCTAAGATTAGAATCACAGAATCTTAGACTGTTAATGCCAAAAGAAAGCTCCAATCCGCTCTTGTTACAGGTAAAGAAACTCAAGGCAGGAATGTTAAGTGCTTTACCTAAAATACCCAGCAAATTCCATGATTCCTTAAATGTGTCTTATTTCTAGCCCCCTGCAGCCTCCCCTTCTTCCCATTAATCAACCTCTCTCTACCCCAGTGATTTTCAACTTGTGTGCCATGCAAGGTATGCATGAAATTTTTGCAATGAAAAATTTCTTAGGTATGCCAAGAAATTTTTTAAAGACCATTGATTAAATTGTTTTCAAAAGAAGTTCAAAGAACAGTAAGTATATTCTTTCTTTTTTTCTTTTTTTTTCTTTTGATCAACACAATTTAAGTGTGCCATGAAAGTTTAACTATAGGTTCAAATGTGCTGTGAGATTAAAAAAAAAAAAATGGTTGAAAAACACTGATCTACCCAATCAGTAATAGGGTGAAGCAACTGGAACTACAGAGAAGGGTCTCATATATCCCAGTGAGAATGAAAGTTCTTTGAGGACAAGGACTAGCTTTTATCTCAGTGTCTACACAAATCAACATAGTTCTCTGTTCATCCTCTAGGAACTTATTAAGTGTTACACGAACACATACATAGTCAGTCCTACTGTTAACATAATCTTTCCCTCCACTGCAAAATCAGGCAGAGAGAAGGGCCGATCTAACTGAACAAAGCAGGTACAGGGAGCCCTGAAACATGTCAACAGAAAGAAGCTGCCGTTGTCTTTACCCACTGCCCATTCCACCCCCTTACTTGTCTCTAAGGCCAATCAGGTCTTGTCTAGGTCTTTGATTCTAACAGCTGAGAAGAGACATAATTGAAGACCACTAAGCAGAGATGCAAAAGCAAAAAGAGAATCTTAGCACAACCCAGCTCTCAGGATTTATAAACAGACTTAAGAAAGTCCTGACCCCAGACAGCAAAGGGTGCAAGCTGGAGGGAGGATAAGAAGACTCCAAAAGACAGAGACCCTGAAGAACATCAGTAGGGAGGGGCACCCCATCAGCTCTTCAGAAGTTTCATTTCTTCAGTCTGCTATAGTTCTTCTAGCTACCGAGACTTGAACTCATGGAGTCCTTCCTGGCTTCTCTGCTCTTATCTAATCTCTCCCCAAACCCCACTCATTCTTTACTGTTGCTTTCCATCTACCTGCCAGGTCAAAGCCCTTGTTACTGCTCACCTGGGCCATCAGACAGACCCCTAACTGATCTTCCTGCTGAGATACTCCTCTTTCCAATTCATCTTACAGACTGCAGTCCAGGGTGATCATCTTGTCCCAGGTTGCCCAGAACTATCTTAGATTTAACACTGCAAGGTTTATGTCCTGGAAAATCCTTTAGTCCCAGGAAAATTCAGACAGTTAACCACCTACTGCAGTATGATTAACATCTTCCTGCAAATAATACTTTGATCATGTCATTTTCCTCACCAAAATGACCCCTGCTTCCCATTTCTCATTAAAATAAACCCTAAACAAGGCCCCAAATCTTCCTCAGAGAATGCATAAGAAACTGTATTGGGCTGGGGTAAGGAGGCAAGCATGCAAGATTTGGCTTTTGTCTTAGTCCTGGAACGCCTGTGGCAAGTCACTCCATGTAGATGAGTCTCAGTTTCCTCACCTATAAAATTAAGAGACTAAGACTAGGTTTTCCTTCCAGTTCCAAAATTTTCTAAAACTATTTTTCTATTTACTGTCTGATCCAGCCAGCACTACCAGCTCACTTTAATACAAACACAATATACAAATTTTCACCTTAGTACCTTTGATCCTTCCCTTCCTCCCACTCAACAATTCTTGGCTTTCCTCTCTGTCCACCTGAATCCTTTGAGGAACAGCACAAATCTTACCTCATAAGAGAGTCCCAGGCCAGCCCTAGGACTCTACATACATCCAGGTTTTCTAAAGATCAGCACTTAGCATGTCCTACCCTTCCTTAGTCCTCAAAGTCTTTTCTAGGATTGGCATGGTGGCTTATACCTATAATCCTAGCACTCTAGGAGGCCAAGGCAGGAGGATCACTTGAGTTCAGAAGTTTAAGACCAGCCTGAGCAAGAGTAAGATACCATCACTATTAAAATATAGGGAAAATTAGCAGGGCATTGTGGTACCTGTAGTCCCAGCTATTCGGAAGGCTGAGGCAGGAGGATCAGTTGAACCCAGGAGTCTGAGGTTGCTGTGACCAAGGCTGACACCATGGTACTCTAACCTGGGCAACAGAGTGAGATTATATCTCAAAAATATACAATAAAATTTTTTTCTGCGTGAAACTTCTTCTTTAGATAGACTTTATATAGACTCCTAACTGGTCTCCCTGCTCAGATAATTCCTCTTTCAAATTCATCCTACACAGTCCAGGGTGTGGACTGAACTAAAATATTTCTACACTTTTGTGATTTTCTTGCAGAATCCTGATTGGTCCATGAATACATAGGGAAAAGTCCAAACAGAGACCTAAATATGAGACAAAAGTAGAAATACAGGTGAGTGTAGAAGTTTTTGCACCTCATACAGATTCTTCTATGCTTCTATAATCCAATACTTTGCTTATCCCAAAAACATTTTCTAAGACTCTCCTATACTTAAGACATTGTGCTGACAGGCCAAGGTGTGAAAATAGGAAATAAATGGAGGCCCAGAGGTCTCACAGCACCTCTGTCTCACAGTATCACAAACATCCACATTGTCCCTCAACTCCAACCTTATAACAAGACTTAAAAGATTCAAGTAGTGGCTGTTCCACCATCAGCATCCCCCACTCCCAAAATCATCATGTACCTACTTCTCCCCCTAGCTCTTGGAGCTACTAAATGAAAAAGAACAGCAACTCAAATCAGGTCAATAGATTCATGTACAAACATCTGCCTAAAACTATAGTCTGGCCCAATACACAGGCTATTCCCAACATGACAGATGAATCTCTTCCCAGAACTATAGTCTGGCCAAATACACACAGGCTATTCCCAACATGATAGATTTCTGTGACTGCACAGATATCCTGCTTCAGTATTAGTGGACTGCTGTCTTCTATTAGTTTTAGCAAATGACATATATTAAGGATAAATTTAGTCAACACCTCTGTCTTATGGGGACCCCCCCACCCCAGCACATACACACACATTCCTCTAATTAAATGGGGCTGGGACTTGAACAGTGTCACTTACTTTAATGACAAACAGGTTCATGAGCAAGTGAGGGAAGTAAATAAACCAAACCGCTTGCAGTGGGAGAAGTCAAGCAGGGCTGAGCTGGGCTGAGCTGGGCTGGGCTGGGCTGCACTGAGCTGGGCTGGGCGGGGCTGGGCCGGGCCCCAAGTGATTTAGGCTTTGCCACAGAATGGTTGTCTCCTGGGATGGCCCAGTTGGACCATTAAGCCCCCTATAAATAGGATGGGTTTTCAGGCCTCCAGTATCTTCTCTGTCTTCCAAATCTTCTGCTCATCTTCCACAAACAGGTAAGACATTCACAGGGGAGACATGGCAGTGTCTGCAAGGCTCCTGAGAGCAACTGTGATGTGCCAGGTTGAGGAGATCTGACACTTCTCTCTGTGGGCGATTGCCCTGAGTACCTTTTTGGTTCTATCTGAGAATATGATGGTAGCTGGGGTGGCCTACTTCTGTGCCTGTAAAATACATGTGCCTTTGCCTCAATGTGACCTAGAGATTCCAAAACCAAGGGCTAGAGTTATTGATAAATAGCTTGGTCTTCCATAGAGGGGACATTTACTTTTTTTGAAAGGTAAAACCCTACAGTTCAGCCTTATCAGAGCCAAGGCCCTGGGCCATGAAGCCTGGCAATATTCAAGTCTCCTTTCAATGAATTGCCAAGAGGAATTCATCTTGTCCCGTGAAATCCATTATTTGCTACTTATCTTTATAGATATCACCATATGTTCAGTGGGCTCTGCAGTTGGGGCTTTAGTTTGGAGGTCTATAAATCTAGTAAATGCCAATAACTAGAATTTCCATATCAAGAAAAAATATTATGGAGATCCAGATCCCAAAAGACTCAACTCTCCCAGCATGGCCGCTGTGGGCCAAACTGATAATATATACTTTCTATCACCTGTGCAGTTAATTTGTCTGTATATCCACTTGCTGTTTTTGTCTGTAAGGATTTTTGTATTTATTGATTTCATTTTATAAGCATGTCCCAAAATGACCATCCAGGAGCTGTTCAGTGGACTCTTGAGTGCCTCCTCCAGTGTAGTAGTGGTTGGTGGAAAATTCTGTCCCAATTCTGGCTCTGCTTCTGTGGGCTTTCTGATCTCCCTTACGTTTTGTCCTAAGAGTCTCAATCAAACAAATCCCACCCAGAGTAGAGGGTAGGGTACGTAAAGTGTCTACCATATAATTTTTATTTTTTTAGGAAATTGTCTTTTTTTCTAGAAAGAGATACCCAGTTTGCATCCATCTCCCACTGTAACACATGATATCGAGAGCCTGAGTCAAGGTGTGCACGTGAGAAAGATAGCTAAGATGGTGCTAAGATGCTCATTCCTTTTTCTTTTCTTTTCTTTTTTTTTTTTTTTTTTTTTTTTTGAGACGGAGCCTCAAGCTATCCCCCTGGGTAGAGTGCCATGGCATCACAGCTCATAGCAACCTCCAACTCCTGGGCTCAAGTGAGTCTCCTGCCTCTGCCTCCCAAGTAGC
>CAUYQV010162827.1:0-13395 GCA_963574575.1 Galagoides demidoff | reverse complement strand
AAATAATATATAAAAAAAAAACCGTTTTAACCCTATGGTTTTTTAAATCCAATTAAAAACCAAATTCCAATATTTTTTTTTATATATTTATATTTATTTTTTTTTTTTTTTTTTTTTTTTTTTTTTTTGCTCCCTGATGTCTATGTCCTATAAACAATAATTCTTAAGGTTGCATTTAAATACACTGCAAAGCAATAATACTTCTGTTTCGGTGAACAAAAATTATTATATTCAGAACAATAACAAGTATTGGTAAATATTGATATGTTACTGGAATTTCTTTCTTCTGTAGGTCCTCAGTCTCCAGGGTGGGAAGAGTGAACTCACAGACCACAGATCGGTAGTAAGATAGGATTTATTATACAGAAAAGAATACCAAAAAAGCACCAGAGCCCCTGGCAGGGAGAAAGACCCAAGTCGGAACATCTCTTCCTGGGTCCTTTGTCTAGGGGTATGTAGAGTCTAATGAATGAATAGATACAGTCCCTTCAGCTTGGGCCAAGGTGAATGAGCCAATTCCCTTTAAAAAATTGTCCAGGCTTAGGAAATAGGGGTGTCCCTGTTCAGCCCTGAAAGGGGGAACCCTGTATCATGATCCTTCTCATCTTCACACCGGTCCACAGTGTACTTTAAAATAAGGGAAAGAAGAGGTGCCTCTGGCAGCAGCCTGGGTTGTGTCAGGGTCTTCCTCAATTTCCTAGGGACCACAGGCTTCAACCACTTGCCCCTCTCTGCCTCACTTGGTTCTCCAGGCCTGCCTCCCAGCACACCAACACGCCCAGGGTGGCCATGCAGAAGGCACCGCAGGTCCTTCAGGCAGCCCAGCGAGCCTGACGAGGGGGACACTCTCCCTGTATCAGATATAATGTTAATAAGTGATATTTTTTCAGATTATCCATATTTATTCCCTTCTGTTTTTTCTATTTGCTTACACATACCACACACACATATTCATCTGGAAATACATAGCTGTATTATATAAATAAAGTGAATTAAAAAGGACGATATGATGACATTTGAAGACTGGGCCTTTGGAAGGTAATTAGGTCATGAGGGTGGAGCCCTCATGATGGGCTTAGTGAGCTATGAGAAGAGACTAGAGACGTCTTTCTTTGTCCACATGTAAGGATATGGTAAGAAGGCACCATCTGCACTCCAGAAAGAGGACCCTTGCCACACGCTGAATCTTCCAGCATGTTTATTTGGAATATCCCAGCCTTTAGAAAGAGGAAAGAAATATAAAAAAGAATATAAGAATAAATATTTATTGTTGAAGTCACCAAACTGACTAACACACCAAAATTAAAGAATGCTTTTATGTTATGAACTATTTCTAATTACATGTCCATAAACTCTCCAGTTGATTAAAATTTAGACAAAGTTCTTAGTTCTCATTAAGTTAAGATTTCAAGATATCCATAATTCTTTTTGTTGTTGTTGTTGTTAACCCATTTGGCCTAAAGTGTAGGCTTTTATTAAGTTCAAATTCTATAGATTACAGAGTAGTTTTCTAGTGTTTAAATCTTATGATTGTAATTAAACAACTTCAAGAATACTTACTATAAAAATCCTATTATTCAGTCTGAGCAAGATCAGCTAACACCCTACATATGATCCCCACATACAGTTTCTCTCTCAAGTGTTATATGAAAATATTCATGTTATAGCCTAAGGAATTCATTTATGAATGGAAATAATAGTCATGGACTCTGCATGACACAATTATAAACTATAATTGCCATTTATCAGAACATGTTTCATTTTGATTTGCCTTTTAGTGTGAACAAAACAGAGGTCTCCTGCCACCTGGTTATATATAAGTGGATGGTAATTACAACAGTGTAAAAGCAAAAATTAAAGGTAAAAAAAGAGGGAAGCGGGTCTCCCTCTTCTGCTTCCTCTTGTAAAAAGTACGATATAGTTAAAAATCCATGAAGACACAAAGAACAAGAGAGGAAGTGAGAGCAACTCAATGGTGAAATCTGGAAAACGTAGACGTGAACAAGACCTGCCCCAGCAGACAGAGGAAAGTAAATCTACCGTCAGCAGAGGGACGCTCGCAAGGTTCAAGGATTTCAGGCACCTGGTGCCTCTAAAACTTGTACAGCAAGTGGATTGGATATGCAAGGTTTGCAGGAAATCTTTGTATGAAGACGGCACAGCTCAACTGCTTAATCCAGTGTGCTTAAGATGGCTGTTAAGGCTTTTGTGAAACGTCTTGGACTTAATACACATTCATTTTAATGTTTAATAAATGAAATGTACAGCATTTGAAACGTGTACATTATGAAAAGTTTTACCTGTAGCCTATGTCTGAGTAATAAAGTATGACTACATTAAGGAGGCATTGTGAAAGCCATTTATAAGTACAACATGATAAATCAATGAATACGTGTTTCTATACACAAAGTTTGATTTGATAATTTTTAGACTCCTCCGACCTCAGATGCCAGGTCTGACTCTGACAATGAAATCTGCAAGCCCAGCAAAGTAGCCAAGGAGGAGACCAGAGTGCTTGGAGGAGGAGGGTTTCATGTCATTAGCCTTGCCTATGTTCTCACGCCCTTGAACATGTGTGAAGGATTTCATGTCATTAGCCTTGCCTATGTTCTCATGCCCTTGAACATGTGTGGAGATCAGTCCCTGTGAACGTCTGTATTTCCTAAGTGTCCAGGGGTTTCGTTTTTAAAAATTTTTAAATGAAGTCGTATCTGAAATAGATCAGTTGACTCTTCAAGGAGGCTCCCAGGTAAAGATACGGGGAGGGCCAAACATGGAGTTTGCAAATTGCACTCTCACAGAGAGGCTAGGGGGCCTTTAGACATGATTCACATTTTACTTTATTAGACATAAAAGCCCACAGTCAGATATTGAGAATACAAAAAATATTAAAGAAAGTTCTGCTCCGTAGTATCTAAGAATTTTAATAGCAAAAGAAAGCATGAAATAAAATAACTAATCATCATAAACTAATCTGGCATGACCATGACATCTAATTGAAAACATATATTTTAATGTACATTTTATATATAAAATGCACTGTTAAATAATAATATTCAATATTTGCATTGTACATAAACTAAATACATTTTGTTATTGATAATTTATCGTTAAGTCGGAATTTATAATTCTGATCTATACAATACCAAGGAAAATAAGTCTGGTGCTTTGATTCAACCTACTAGGACAGATCTGTTTTAGAGTTTTGTATTACAGTTCACGTCAGTTTAACATTTTTGAAACTACTCACTCTTCTAGGTGCCTGCTCATTACATCCACAGAGAGACAAGTGAATTTAATACATGCTTATGTGCCAGTACGTATTATATCATAATGGGAGGTAAGCTCCTGAGACTGAATAACATAGTAATATAATGGGTGCCATGCCTGCTGCTTATCAATATCCTTTGACTAGTAAAACCGTAATCATGTTCTTCCTCGGACTCTGCTAGATTCAGGGAATAAGAATGTCAGTCCATAGTTCATTCTGTGAATTTTATTAACTGGCTGGGGTACCAGATAGCCATCTGTGAAGCAATGGGAAAACCACACAGTGTTAACAGGCTCTTGACATCTCCGAGAGGATCACACAGAGTTCCGTTTGAATCTCCACATTGGCAAGGATTTACATGCGGGGCGGATGTTATTTTTCACATGAAGTAAAGATTTTATTACTTTACAAAAGACTGTAAATGTGAATAGAAGCAGAGAACCGAAGTGTTGGCCAGTTCAGTCACTGGTGGGTGACTCACTACGCCACACCAGCCACAAGGCATGTGTGATTCAAATTTTTGCCTCACCAAGTTCCATAGAACATTGCATGAACTTTTGTGTTCTTGTAAAAGGTTAAAACCGCTGATATAAATTTGAGAGCACCCATCTTATAGCATAATAAATGGTCGAGTATGCCCTTGACTTACAGGAATTAAAAGAAGGTGTGGTCTGGTGCGGGTTGGGCTAGTTACTGTTCATGGGTGAGTTAGGCCTTGAGGAGCCTCAGGAGAAACAGGCAAAGAGGAAATTTCAAGGAGATAAATTAGCGTAACATGAGGCTAGAGATTGAAATGAGAATATAGTGCTCACAGAATTAAGGAGAAACCACTCTAAAAGCAGGTAGAGTAGATACATAGAAAAATGGCAAAGAAGTTCAGAGGACTATTTTGTGCAAAAATGAAGAGGCATTAGTGTGAGTGTTAGTGCGAAATTCCACCTTGACACAGCAGACATTGGGGAACCACTGTTGGTTTTCCAGTAAGGTCAAATTATGTAATCAAGTGATGTCTCAGAAAGAGTAAGCCTATGCTGATGAGCAAAACAGATCGAAAAGATCAGAACCTGGCCGCAGGAATAATCATTAGGAAGCTCTGAAGCGCTTTATTAAACTGCGGGCAACAGGAAGTCAAAGGAAACGTTCGGATCTCAAAGAAACATACATTAGTGCCAAACCCTAAGAATGGATATGAGGAGAGGAAGAAAACATGCCAGAAACATTCTTTTCTTTTTAAGACAATTTCCTCAACTCTCAGAAACAGTCTTCTGAACAAATTTATAGACCTCGACACATTTCACTCATATTCACGAATATTCTTCTCACATTGTGTGCTCTTCTACCGCATTCCTTTCAATGATTTTACGTTTATTAAAGGATTATATGTTTAATTTTTTTTTGTCTGTGTATTTATCACCACTTTAGCTGAAGGAAGCAGAAATTTTGTTGAAAAGAACATGAAGCCTTGTCATTAAAGATAGAAATCCACATTAGTACATAATAGTCATGTTAATGGGATGCAAAATGGTGTTCTTGATTCTAAGTGTCAACCAGCAGGGAGGTTGTTACTCAGATGACAGATATTAATAAAACTGACAGATTTAGATCTGTGCTGAACATGTGTGTGTGTGTGTGCGCACGTGGCGGAGAGGAATGTTTGCTAAAACATCTGCTCAGCCACAGCATTCAGCAAGAGGAACAAGAAATGAACAGGAAAAGGAGATTTTTAAAAACCCCCAAAACTATATGCCTGAAACCTCAGAATCCCTGAGTAAGCTTTTGCTACTTGACTTTAGCACTTTTCCTCAAGACAACTACTGTGAACCCAGCAGGAATTTAAGACAAAGCAGAATTGGAGAAATGACTTGCAACATCTTAATTCTATAACCAGAAGTGATAAATGGCATTTCTAAAATGAAGAAAATGCTGCTTCTCAACATTCCCGAAGTCGAATGCCCACAATAATGAATGTGAACACAATAAATGTCTTTCCCACGTCGGTCTGTTGACACATTTCCCAAATTTTAAAACCTTCCTTGGCGAAAATAATAAGAACCCTTGTGGCACATTGAGTACATTATTCACCCATACGTGGTCCGTTATTCATACCCTGGAAAGGAAAGATTCCTCAGAGGAGAATTTTAGAGCAATTTAAAGAATAGAATTTCTAAATAGTCTAGAAACAGCTGAGACAGTTAATTATCTGTTCAACCACACTTAACTGGAGTTTCCAAGCCCTGAATATAAAAACCCAAAATCTTTCTGAGGAAGAGTTGGATGTGCCTTCAAAATGGAAATAAAGTGACCTCGAGAAAACACAGAACTCTATTGTCTGGCTAGACAAAATGGTATGATTCAAATACATGTATTTTCATGACTTTTTCAAGAGCTGTGAGTAATGTACAGAAAATGTACTTATGTCATATAAGTACTTACATCATATATCATATATTTATATCAACAAAAATAGAAAAATTAAAATTTATATGATTTTATTAATCATGAAGCCTATCTCTGAGTCCATGTCTAATAGCAAGGTAAACAGACAACTGTGACCTAGCTCTGAACAATATACAGTTATACAGCTAAGGGAAGCAGTGACTCGGTCAAGTCTCAACCCTTAGTGAGAAACATCATAGAACAAGGGACTGTCAAAAATGAGTTATGATGAAGACCTAACTATTAGGAGGCTTCAGTCAAGAGTCCTAGGTAAGAAAAACTCCTTTACTTTTAGTGGAATATGCCAGATAAAAATAAAGACCTACATTTCAAATATATTATTTAATTTTCTGGGGTTGCACTGATTACTGTATAAAGTGAATAAGACTACTTTCTTTACAAGATGCATACTATTTGTCATTCAGATGCCTTTGGGTGCTTTTTGTTTATTTGTTTGCTTTTTTTTTTTTGGAGACAGAGTCTCATTCAGTCACCTGGGTATAGTGCCCTATAGTCATCGCTCACAGCAACATCAAACTCTTCGGCTCAAGAGAGCCTCTTGCCTCAGCCTCTTCAGTCACTGGGAGTACAGGCACCCACCACCATGCCTGGCTACTTTTAGAGAGAGGCTCTTGCTCCCGCTCCTGTGCACTCAGGCAATGCACCTGCCTTGGCCTCCCAGAGTGCTAGGATTACAGGCGTGAGCCGCCTCTCCTGCCCTCACTGCCACGTTTATTGACGGTCTCTTTTTACTTTTGTGTGAGTTTGTGAGAAGATGGATTATTTTGAATCAGCTGGACAGATTCAATACGATTTCTCTTCTACTACATCATCAAGTAAATTCTCCACGGAAGAAAGAGTAAAGGGAACGAAGTGTTAGGATTGAAGTACAGACGGAAAATTCGTTGATCCAGCTCTGTCATCCCAGGCCATTGCTGAACACACAGAATGGTGCTGTTTAATAACAATTGAGTAGGGAAGTAAAGTTCTAGAGAATTGGTAGCAGCCAGCAGAACTGGGAAACCAACTTGTCTGCTGGCATTGCCCACTCTCTGCCCAAATATCAGCCTGACAAAAAGCATCTGCATCCCAGCGGGAAGGAGATGACATTGTGAAACACCAAATCTGAAACTGTGACCCAGTATACTACTGTCTTTCGGGCACTTTTTTTTTCATTTTTGCAATTGATCAATAATGATTTAGGCCATCACACAAAACTCAGTCTTACGTACTAATCAAATGGAAGCTGCACAAAGCAAAATATAATTGAGGATTTAAGACATGAATTTACACTGTACCCATGACTGCATTAATGTACACAGCTATGATTTAATTAAAAAAAAAAAAGACAGGAATTTTAAAAACCTTTTAAACCATTCGTAAATGGCTGACGTTGCCATAATGTTCTGTACATATTATGGAGGGAATTCATAAACTTTCAGATACAGATCATGTGCAAGGTCACCGGACCTTTGAAGGTGAGTATGAATAATAAGTAAAATGTACCGTACCCGTGTTCTCACTGAGAACAAAAGGTCTAAGTCTCCTGGCTGTGCCAGTGGCAGTTCCCTGAAATTTCCATCTGTCCTTATGACTATGCAGGCTTTGTTTCCAGGGGTACAGCTGGACTCCCAACCTAAATCTTTTCAATTCAATTGCTGGTAAGCTAAATAACTTATGGCTTAGTGTGAGGATTCATATTTCTTAGCCATAGGCAATGAGTTGTTGCCTGTGGGGACGTGTTAAACTCACATATGAGTAATACGCCTCTGGAGAGTCCGCACAAAGGAGTCGCCTTGCGTTCACACCACGTCCCCCATGTATTTTTCTCATTGCAATTATAGGCAAAATGGTATCGTTTTTAAATCTGTACCACAATGAAGAAAAAGTTTAGAGGCCAAAGTGACGAACTGTTTAACAGATTTAATAAAATAAAACAAGCTCTGTGAAGAAGTTAGATTGAAAAGAGGACTTCTCGTACCATTCTTCACTTCCGACGGCCCCATCTGGAGCGCAGAGCGACCTCAGTGATACAAACGTTTAAAACCCTGAGTTAGTTGTCCCTTCAAAGTTAAAATAAGTGTGATAATAAAATTACTTCTTTCACAGAAACACATTTGAACATTGGCATTTTAAAACTCAGCTGAAAAGTAAAAACAAAGAGATCCTTATTTTTTCATATGCCATATTTAAGGATTTTTTTCTATTCTGTGAATATCTTTGTTCATACCGTTTTACACGCATCAGCCAAAGAATTTATATCCATCTGTCAAAGAAAAAAATTGCAAAAAAGATAATTATAGTTCTAAATGGCTTTTATTTGCAATTCGTTAGTTGGGGGCGCCTTCCTTCTAGAAGATAGAACAAGAGCTCCCACTGGTCCATTGGAATAAGGTTGTCAGGTAGGAACAAAATAAAAAAATAAAAATAAATGGG
Organism: Galagoides demidoff; assembly: GCA_963574575.1. NCBI lineage: Eukaryota > Metazoa > Chordata > Mammalia > Primates > Galagidae > Galagoides > Galagoides demidoff. The sequence continues at coordinate 5,252 of CAUYQV010162827.1, read as the reverse complement.
TTAATATCAGGTTACTTTTTTGTAAGGGTTAAAGCAGAGGGGACTTCCTTATCACACCGTAAAGTTTCAGTTTGATTTTATGCCGTGTTTAATGAGTGAATCCATTTTGGTTTGGGTCTGGTTTGTTCAGACCTGGTGCAGGAGCTCAATCCAAACGATGGCTTCCCATAATTTTTAATTAACACATTCCTCTGAGCAGAGATCATCGAATCATATGGTCTTTTTATGTTCCTAGAATAGTGACCACACAGGGTGAATATCAAAATAACACACATTCCCTTGATCTTTCTTCCATAATTTGATGTATGTATGTGCGTTCCTATAGGACTTAAATTGATCTCATGCCTATATACCAATACAGCATGTTTTCTGGAATGATTCAGTAGAGAATTATGACTAAATGTTGCCACCAAAGTGGCTTTGTGAGTTTGAGACAGGGGCTACTGAGAGTGCAGGTGAACTGTGGCTTCCCATAGGATTATTTTGATTATCCATATTACTGCCAAAAGTTAAAATTATAAAACTCACCTTGAACATGATCTAAATAGCTGTAACCCTAAAATCTTGCCCTTAAAAATGATGGCATTTTGTCACTATTGCAATCTTGATAATTTTGCAACACTTTTGTTAGGAGCATGAAACAGAATAGCAGAGTAGGACAAGAGGACGGACCGGTGACATTAGATACTAGAAATAAAAAGTGATTTAGAATCAGAGATATTTTTCTTCCATTAAGAAAGAATTTATCCATATTTGGCTTCCAAAACTATGATAAATGACAAAGGTCACTTCAATACTGGAGGTGAACCAAACAACAACAACAAACTCAGTCTGCTATGCGTCCTAGGGCCTTTATTTTCAACCTTTCTGTTGTGAAAGGCATGTTAACTTCTTGAAAACTCCATTTCCTCGTTTGTAAAATGTAGATAAATCTGCCGAATCCACAGGGTTCTTGCACAAATAGCAGGAGATATGGCAAGTGAAAAAAATGTGTTTTCATGTATTCCTGACCTTGTTTTCTTTTAGGTAGCTTTCAAAAATATATATAGTAAAAGAGATAAATTAAGTAGTTTAGGGATTTAGGATAAATGGAAAATGGAAACAGGGGAATATAGCCAGGAGTATAATAAACACTAAATGTATACCATATGGCCCTAGATACTGTTCAGGGTAAGCTGCAAATTTCAACATATGTTTCCTAGCAGCCCAAGCAAAGATAGAGAATGAGCAATATTTATAACGTCTGAAAGATAAACATACTGTTTCTAGATAATATGTTATCACTCTATAAACTCCAGTTATAATTAGTAATAGTTATGGAAACTTTCTTTGCTTTATTTTTATTATTTATGAAATAATGATAATAATACTTGCTGCAAAGGAATGTTGAATGGTTCAGTAACCATGTGTCTGGCATATAGCACAATCTTTGTTAATGTGAGGTATTATTATTATTTCTAGTAACAGTAATAGTAACAGCATCACTGCCATTAGTGACAACATTTCTGCTACCACTAGCTGGACAATAACTTACTAGCCAACACTGACTGAACATTTCCAATGTATTCACACCTTGCAAAAAACCTTTCCAGTTGTGATACCTTTTAATGTTTTAATTTATTCTGTGAATATTTTTAAAATATCTATGAGGTGGCAGTACTATTGCAGACACAGAAAAGGGTGTCCAGATACCATTTTCCTGAATCAAACACATATTTTTCCAGTTCTTCTAAAGCTAAAATTCCACTGCAGAAGGTAGACACTTTTTTTTTTAAGTTTATTGATAAGGAAATTGAGACAAATCGTCCATAGGAAAGCAAATTGCACGGGCTGGCAGAGCTATAATTCAAACTCAAGTCACTGCTCTTCACAAATACACAGCAGGCACACTGAGCCCTAAAAATGGTTTAGTAGCTATTGAAGGAACTGGGAGGCACCAAAGAGAACCTTCTACTGATCACATAACTGTTCCCTAGTCTCTCTTTTCTTCCAGTGTTCCTCCACTGATTGTATAAACCAGGGAAAAGGAAGACAGTAATATCATAATGCTGGAGAATGAGGAGGAGGAAGGAGGTGAAAAAAGGAGGAAGAGGAAGCAGAAAATGTTGAAGCAATGAAGAGGGAAGACTGCCCAGGTAAATGGCACACTTTCTGGGTGAAGGTCGCAGCTACAACTTGGACTTCACCTTACAAATGCAAACAATGTAAACGAATCATACATACCCTCATATTAATCTGAAAAAAAAATTAAAGGAAGAATCTTTGCAGCATCTACCAAAGGAGCAGATGGTAGCGCACATAGGCCAGCGTTCTCACTCTGAGGTACATATGAAAAGTAAAGAAACGACACTTCAACAAATGAATAAGGATGTGAATTATACATGTTTATTCGGTGGGACACGAAGCTTAAATGTAAATGTATATTATTTATAGTTTTAAAAATACTAGCAACTTGCCTGTTAACATGAACGGATCACATAAATGTATAACAAAAAACAAGGCACAGAAGACTCCAAGTGTCATTCTTTTATATAAATCTCTAAGACTTGAGGTCTTTAAGGATATACCTGAATTAGTTCATTAAAATCAAAACAAAAGTAATAAAGATAAGAAACTGCACATTCAAGGCTGTGACACTAAGGAAGTGGAAGGAAGAAAGGAGGGGACATTTAAGAATAGATAGAGAAGGGCCTTCAAATGCACTGGTGGTATTATGTGCTATCACCACTGTAGCACGTGTCATATTATACTCTAAACCTTTGTCACACTATTATATATATTATATCTTCTAAAATTTTATTTATCAATCATATAATTTACATTTTATATGTTGTACTTACTATTTATTTGTTTGTTTGTTTAATTTATTTATTTATCTGTCCCCCTGGGTAGAGTGCTGTGGGTTCATAGCTCACAGCAACCGCAAATTCCTGAGTTTGAACAATCTTCTCTGAATTAGCTGGTACTACCAGTCTATTCCACTACACCCGGCTAGTTTTCTACTTTTAGTAGAGACACAGTTTCACTCTTGCTCAGGCTGGCCTCGAACTCCTGATTTCAAGCAAACCACCCACCTAGGCCTCCAGAGTGCTAGGATTACAGGTGTGAACCACAGCGCCTAGCCTGTATTTACTCCTGAATATAATATTTTAAATTTTTACTTCCATAAACAAAACTTTACCTTTCTATTGGTTAATGGGACTTTTACACTAAACTCGTAACTGACTTAAAAGATTGTTTTAAAACCATAGTTATCGTATGTTTGAAGATATACATTATATCATTGTTTATAAAGCAACACTTAAGAATAAAGGAATTCAAATTAATGGTGGCGTGGTTGAAAGAATTAGGAAATATGTATACTATACAATCATTAAGGAATAAATTAGAGCAATCCTAACTTATTTGACAGCTTTTCATAAGATATTATTGAGGAAGAAAATATGACACCGAGGGGCAGTGCCTGTGGCTCAAAAGAGTAGAGTACCAGCCCCATATGCCAGAGGTGGTACAGGTTCAAACCCAGCCCTGGCCAGAAACTGCAAAAAAAACAAAGAAAGAAAGAAAGCAAAAAAAATATGATACAGAGAAAAAGAAAATAAGATACATTTTTGTTAAGCAAACAGTAACAAAATCAATATATTTATAATAGCATATATTATAAGTAATCATAAAAAGGATCAGGAAAGCAAATAATAAAAAAAGACTAAGTAATTTTTAAAGCCAGAATAAATAGTATAATTTCTTTTGTACAATTATTTCTATATGTTTATGTGCATTAATAAATTGGCGCTCAAAAGGATAAAGTTAATCTACAGATAAACAGGAAGAAACATAATGTACTATTTGAAACATTAAGTCACATACATGTACATATATTAAAGACAGTATCTATAGATAACAAATGACAAAAATGTTATATAAGCATGTGTGTTTTATGTGTGTATATTCACACAGGTACACAGACATATGTTTTTCTAAAGAAAGAAATAGAAGTAATAGCATATAATCTGTGATTAATATTGCTTATGTTAAAACAGAGGTTCTCAACCTGTCATGACCCACAGGAACTGTATTAAAGGGCCGTGGCATTAGGCAGGTTGAGAATCACTGCCTTAAAAAAATAGGACAGAAACAGGAAAAATGGAATTAAGGCAGAGAATAGGAAAATAAATATATTAGTTTTCCTATATCTTTAAATAATTTTACTCTCTGTAATAAAAATGCAAAGTTCTATAACTTAAATAACATCCAATAGAAAACTGTTTTATTAAAAAAAGAAATAAAATAGAATTTGTTTCTCTTGGAAATGTATTTCTATTGTGATAACTAATCTCCATTAACTATAATGAAAAATTAAAATACTTTAGCATTTCTTTATCATTTTCTTAATGAAAAAACCTAATCAGAAGGAGGAAAAGATTCAGCTTTTTGCTGTTTTTTAATAAGTTGATTGACAATAAGTGATATAAAATTTTGGGTAATAAGACTGCCTTTTTCAATCAGCCAGGTTTCTTATTCTTCTAAGAGGACATTCATTTTTGTGACTTTCTTCCATCTATCCCTTCCAAAATCTCTGTTAGAGAAGAATTCTTCAATTTTCCTGTACTAATATTAGGACATGGTTATCAACACCCATTGGAAATCTTAACGGCATTTGTGGGTAAATAACAACTGAATCTGAATTTACAATGCCATAACATTGAAACTTCTGGGTTTATCCAAAATTTAGACACCTCAATTCATTATGCAGGAACAAGTTCTAAGAAAAAAAAATAGATCATAAGAGAACAAGCCGCTGTTGAGAATAGGGAATATAATGGTCTTCGTGAGATAGAAAGCAGGTGTGTGATGAGGAGCGCTTGCAGGATTCCGTGGTGTGCAGGTGGTTCTGCAGACAGCTAGGCTCGCCCGTGAGGGCCTGGCTCTGCACTTTGTCCACCACTGTTCTGTTTCACATAACTTGTAGCTCATACGGCTGATGGTCAGGGGAATCTCAGGGCCTTCATGAGTTGTATTCAAATCAGTCTTTTCTATAAACCTTGTCTTTTCTATAAATCAACCTTGACAAAGTAGGTGCTGCTTCTCTCTTTCGAAAATTTCCATAACTATTTTTTTTAATTAATTGATTTCTGTATACATTGATGCAAACATGGGGTACATTGTGCTGTTTCATATACAATTTGAAACACCTTCATCAAGCTGGTTAACATAACTTTCATGTCATTTGGTTGATCATTGTATCAACACAT
>CAUYQV010162821.1:0-10228 GCA_963574575.1 Galagoides demidoff | reverse complement strand
GTTGTGGCGGGCGCCTGTGGTCCCAGCTACTTGGGAGGCTGAGGCAGGAGACTCGCTTAAGCCCAGGAGTTGGAGGTTGCTACGAGCTGTGATGCCATGGCACTCTACCCAGGGGGATAGCTTGAGGCTCTGTCTCAAAAAAAAATAAAATAAAATAAAAAGCTTTAAAAAAAAAGAATTAATTAGGCAGCTTGAGAGTGGGTCCTGTCTCCCTAGATGTCCCCTACCCAAAGAGGGTACCCAAAAATCTCTGAGGGCTTACCATCATTGAGAATGATATTTCTGAGTTCCCAGACCTGATTCATTTGCTTTGAGGGGCAGAGGGCCCTTTCCACCTAGCAGATGTCTAGGTGTCGCATACCCAGATGACATTTGGCTCCCCCAACATTCTGTGCTATGTACCATTCACCTGGTGATTGTTTGCCACTGTCTTCTGTATGGGGAGGAAGGTTTATCATGTTCTCTTCCTCGTTGTGCCCTCTATAAATACACCCAGATTGCGTGGGCCTGAATTGAACACTCTGGCTAGAAACCAACTTTCTCAGGAAGAAAGAGATCAGTTGCATTACAACACAACTTGCAATTCCTTTCCAAACTTCTGGTGTGCTTTGGAAAAAAATAAAAGCTGCTGCTGTTCATCATTGCTAGCCAAAAGCATTTATAGATTATGGACTTTTTCACATAGAAAGGAGCACATAACAAGCACAGTGTTTCTTATTAGAGGTTGTGAGACACCAAGCCAAGTACTAGTACCCAGCAAGTGCTCAATAAATGCTGCTTGGTCTTGATCACTGTCTTTCTCCAGGTCATGTCTTTCTCTACTTTTCATTAAAGACAGTCACTGAGAGCATAGAAAAAAAAAATCAACCTATAAAAGAAATTCTTCAATCATGTGGAAGATGAGAATAGTTGGGCTGGGCACCTGTTGCTCAGTGGTTAGGGCACCAGCCCCCTATGCACCGGGTTTGGTGGGTTTGAACGTGGCCCGGGCCTGCTGGTGGGTTGTTGTAATAGGCTCCTGTAGTCCCAGCTGCTAGGGAGGCTGAGGCAAGAGAATTGCTTGAGCCCAAGAGTTTGAGGTTGCTGTGAGCTGACGCTACAGTGCTCTACAGAGGGTGACAAAGTGAGAGTCTGTCTCAATTAAAAAAATAAATTAATTAAAAAAGAGAGAGAGAGAGAGAGCAGTTGGATAGGAAGAAAAGGAGTGAGGAGTTGTGTGGAAAGAAGCACCTCTCCCTCAGAGAAGGCAGCATGGCACAAGTGGGAATGGCAGAAGTATGGATGGGGCTGAGAAAAGAAAGGCAACATGTCATTTTTCTTTCTTGTTTTTAAGAGACAGTGTCTCACTTTGTTGCCCTTGGTAGAGTGCTGTGGCGTCACATCTCACAGCAAACTCCAGCTGTTGGGCTTAGGCGATTCTCTTGCCTCAGCCTCCTGAGTAGCTGGGATTACAGGCGCCTGCCACAATGTCTGGCTATTTTTTTGTTGCAGTTTGGCCGGGGCCAGGATTGAACCTGCCACCCTTGGTTTATGGGGCCAGTGCCCTACCCACTGAGCCACAGGTGCTGCCTGGCAACGTCTTTTTGTGGTAGAGAAAAAAGTTACACAGAAAGTTGGTTTTGGATAAACAAAAGAAAATATATGAAGTAAAATATAAACAGAAGTCATATTGGAGACTATAGTACTCTAAAGAAACAAAGATAAACCCCCCCCCAAAACTGTGGGATCCCTAGAAATCAAGGGAAGTTATGGTCTCATTGTTTTTTCTAGTTCCTGTGCCCAAGACTGATGGTGAAGTAAGGCAGGCTTGGACTAGGGTGACAGAAAGGAGACAAAAAAGGTTCCTAAACAGAGAATATTATAAAGAATGATCTGAAAGCGCTGGTGATTTGCTACAGAGCAGAGGACTAGCAACTTCAGTAGAGAAGTGATAACTTAAAGAGAGTGGGGCCAGGCATGGTGGCTCACACCTGTAATCCTAGCACTCTGGGAGGCTGAAGAGGGTGGATCCCTTGAGCCCAGGAGTTAGAGACCAGTGTTAGCAAAAGCGAGACCCTGTCTGTACTTGAAAATAGAACAATGAGCCAGGTGTCTAGGAGGATGCCTGTTGTTCCAGCTACTCGGGAGGCTGAGGCAAGATGATTGCTTGACCTCAAGAGTTTGTGGTTGCAATGAGCTATGATGATGTGAGGGTACTCTAACCAGGGTGACAGAGTGAGAGTCTATGTCAAAAAAAAAAAAAAAGTGAATGAGACATAGTAAGTCCAAGGAATCTGCTAAAGGTAGAGAAGATCACAGACCCATCTATCTTTCCCAATTGAAACTATTGCCTTGGGGCAAGCATGAGAAATCTGCACAACAGGGGCAGGGGCACGAAAGATTTCCATCACTTAATCCATTTTCATAACCAGCAAATAAGGAAGTTTCCCAGTATCCAGCCACCTATACCTGAGGCATGAATCACCACAGGACTTCACAGTCTAGGAACACTAGAGTCTAGAAATAAAACAGGCACATGAATGCTTGTTTCATCTCAGCCTTTCAGGCCTCAACAAGCTGAGTGTGGAGTTAAAAGGAGGCAGCCAAGAAATTGAAAGTTCCTATTACTCAGGCTTGAACAGATAAAGTATGTTTTCCATCTCTGCCCAATACCATCTTTTTTTTTTTTTTTTGGAGAGAGTCTCACTCTGTTACCCTCGGTAGAGCACTGTGGCATCACAGCTCACGGCAACCTCAAATTCTTGGCTTCCAGCTATCCTCTTGCTTCAGCCTCCCGAGTAGCTGGTACTACAGGCCCCCACCATAATTCCCAGCTAGTTTGTCTATTTTTAGTAGAGACAGGGTATCATTCTTGGGCTCAAGCAATTCACTTGAGCTGTGATGCCATAGCACTCTACCCAGGGTGACTCTGTCTCAGGAAAAAAAAAAAAAGGAAAAGAAAGGCTGAACTACTGTAGGGGACTTCTGGAAGATTTAGAATATTCTGTACATAGTTGAAAGGCAAAACCAGTTAACATTTAATTTTTTTAATGGTAACATTTTGTGGTTATTGAGGTATCAAAACAATTCCCCTACTTTCTTGCTTCTCTGTACATGCACTTAAATTTTCTCCCCCCAATTCTTATCTATCCCATGTACAAAATATGTTTACCCCATGCTAACAGCTTCAAACTAGGGGGAAATAGGCAGTTCAAAAATTAGAACAGAATTTTTTGTTTTTTAGACAGAGTCTCACTTTGTCGCTCTGGGTAGAGTGCCACGGCGTCACAGATCACAGAAACCTCAAACTTGGGCTCAAGCAATTCTCTTGCCTCAGCCTCCCGAGTAGCTAGGACTACAGGCACCTGCCACAATGCCCGGCTATTTTTTAGAGATGACATCTCCCTCTGGCTCAGGCTGGTCTTGAACCCATACCTGCCTCGGCCTCCCAGAGTGCTAGGATTATAGGCGTGAGCCACAGCGCCCAGCCATAGAACAGAATTCTTCACTTATTCATGCAATAAATATTTATAGGTCACCTACTCTATGCCAGATAACTGTTCTAAGCGCAGAAGGTACAGTGGTGAGAGGAACAGGCAAGACCCTGCCTGTGTGGGACTGCGGTAAACAAGCTCCTATCTTGCCTAACGGAGACCCCTTCTCCACCTTCTTAGCATCTGCTATGATCAGCAAGGGCACGGGGGTGCCAAGGTGGAGAGAAGAAGTGATGTCAGCCAGGGCGTCACGGTGAAAGGTCAGCTCAGCTCACAGAAGCCCATTCTTGAGTATAAACGAAGAAGCAGGGTCCTATTTACATATAACGTGTATAAAGTTCTTGGAGACCGTTCTAAGGGAACAGCACAAACTACAAGTAGCTGCTATAATTAGAAAAACACTGGAGTTGATAACAAATAGGAAAATGTATTCTAAGAAGGTACGAAGGCGAATAGTCACTACTTCCCTCTGGGTCCCCCACTCTTCTTTGTGAGGCTGTCACGAAACACAGTAGTCTCTCCAACACATCTAAGCACCCACAGTGGCAGCTGAAGAAAAACACTATAATCTCTCTCGATCTTTCTCACAGTTTTGGTAATTTTTGAGACTTCAGTGAATGGATGGCACTCAATATTCAACAGCCAAGGAGCCACATTTAATTGGAATCCCGACGGCAAAAAAAGTGTGTAACAAATTGATTAAAAAATAATAGTTAACACATTCATCAGGGAATCTAAATACCTCTTTGTAAGAACTTCTACTTAAGGTTCAATGAGGGACAAATCCCTGCAGGTACTAGAAATTTCTTTTCATTTTCTACTGTGGGACCTGAAGAGGCTACCAGTCTGCTGTGAGAGACCCACACCTCCTTCTCCTGAGACCCAGACCCCTCCCTGCTACAGCCCTTCCTATGTCCTGGCTAATGGCCAAAAGATGATCAAGCCAACTTTAGGGACAAAGCAGTTCTCATCCTCTAAAATGTTTCATCAAGCAGTGGGAGGGAACGTTAATGAATTTTAATAACAAGCTTCATTTCTTTTTGCCTATAAACCCTATCAAGCTTAACTGGACTCCTTGCCTCCAATTTCTGATCTCTAAAACACCCTTTAAGCTGCTGGCAGAGTTACCATCATAAAACACTGATCTGACCACATCACTCTCGTGCTCCAATCCCTTCCCAGGCCCTCTACTATCAACAGATTAGACCTCAGATTCCTTGTTCTGCTATTCACGGCCCTCCAAAATTTGGTACCACCTTTCCAGTCTCATCTTTCACTGTCCGTGTCCTCTTGCATTCTGGCCTGTGGCCTCAGCTCTCCAGCCACATACGGCTACTGATGCACTTTCATGTCTTTGAGCCACTGCTCATACCACATTCCTCTGCCAGGAAGGGCCTTCCTTCCAATCTCTATATGTCAAAATTCTCCTCATCTTTCAAAGCCTGGCTTAAAGGCTGCCTCCTATTTTTGAAGTCTTGTCTAATTCCCTCAGTAGGAACTAATCCTTCCCTTCTCTGGGCTAGCATAGTACTGGGTTTATATTTCTCTCATGACACTTCCACTGTGCGTGGATTATAGTTATGTAGGCATGTTTTCATTGCCCTCATTGAAAGCAGGGATTCTGCTTTGGTTAGCTCTACATCCTTGTCCATAGCCCCTACTCTCAGGGCTTGGCACATAGAGTTCAATATTGAATAAATGAATCCCAATGGTGATGATATATGCATATGTGATGGTGATGAGAGGTATACATGGTGGGGGTAGTCTCTATATCCTTATCAACAGAGCCTACCAAACTCAATACTACACAAAACATGGGCATTCAATAAATAACTCCTAAATAAGTGATGAGATTATATATATGTGTGTGTGTGTGCATATAAATTGTATTTTACTTTATTTTTTGCCCTATGAGCTTCATTAAAGGCTGGAAGGCCAGGTACAGTGGTTCAATCTGTAATCCTAGCACTTTGGAGGCCAAGATGGATGGATTGCCTGAGCTCATGGGTTCAAGACCAGACTAAGCCAGTGCGAGACCTAATATCAAATAAATAGCCAAGTGTTATGGCGCATGCCTATAGTCCTAGTGTTATGGCGCATGCCTATAGTCCTAGCTACTTGGCAGGCTGAGGCAAGAGAATCACTTGAGCTCAAGAGTCTGAGGTTGCTGTGAGCTGTGATGCCATAGCACTCTACCAAGGGTGACAAAGTGAGATTCTGTCTCCAAAAAAAAAAAAAAAAGAGCAAAGTCTGGGTGTGGTGGCTCACACCTGTAATCCTAGCACTCTGAGGCTGAGGTGGTCTGAGCTCAGGAGTTTGAGACAAGCCTGAGCAAGAACGAGATCCCATCTCTACTAAAAATAGAAAAGCAAGGTGGGTGTTGTGGCAGGCATTTGTAGTCCCAGCTACATGGGTGGCTGAGGCAAGAGGATCACTGGAGCCTGAGAGTTAGAGGTTGCTGCAAGCTATGACGCCATGGCACTCTACCCAGGGTGACACAGTGAGACTTTGCCTTAAAAAATAAAAATTAAAAAAAAAAAGAACAAAGACCATTCGACCAAGTAAAAGCTGAGATCTGAGCTCCAACACAGCACCTCATATTGAAATCTGCAGCTTTAATAATAATTTGTACCATGGGCTATCAGATTGCAATTATTGATCTACCAATTTGCCACACAATAGCTCAGAGGATGGCATAACTAAAAAGGAAATCAACAATAAGAAAATTGTTCCCCACAGGGATACTGTTATCCTGTATTTGTGTCTGGCAAACAATGGTAACAGCACCACTGGGTTCTGGTCTGGAGCTCTTTCAGCTCTCCACTGCCTTCAAGAATCCATATGCAGCTATAACGAACTGCCTCTAGCTTGGCTTAATCTTTTGTATTAGCTCATTAATGAGTCTGGATTCCTTCCCCATTTTCCATGGTATCCCAGGCAGGGACAAAAGCTCAGGCAGCAGGGGGCAGCTTTCCTTTTGCCTGACAATAAGTGGCCACTGGTCCCAGTCTGTGGCTAACAAATTCCACAGTTCTTTGAAGGTAGATACCACTGAACTGCTCTGCCCTGGGCTCTGCAATGCAAAATAGAGCTTGGGGAATTTGGGCCTAGGCAGTGTTCCTGGAAGCTGTGACATCACCCAACAGCTGACAGTGATGGTGTCTCAAGAAAGCTCAGTAGCCTCAAGCCCTGTGAATTCTTTCTGCTCTGTTGGCATGTGAAATACACACACACTCACAAACATTATATGCTGCTCAAAATCATTCTGAATACCTCCTGCGAGACATCTGCCAATAAGGATATCGTGTCAGCTGGGTTTTAAATATAGGAACCTCTCACCATCTTCAACCAGAGAGCAAAACGCAAAAGGAATGCAGATTACCTTGTCCTGAACTTTATAGCTCTGAAATCTCTCCATCTGATACTATCCTTCCGTGAAGGGTTCTGGTGGGGCTGAAGAACAAAACGGGATCTCTGGACCATATGGTAGGATCTCAAAGCGGTACTCCAAGGGCAGCCTGCCTATTTATAGAGCCTCCACTTCAGGGCAGAGTTCAAACTTGGGAAAATCAGAAGAACTTGATTTAAACTCTCTCACACACACATATATACATACACTTAATTTATCATCTTCATTTTCCATTCAGTCACTTCGAGCCAAACTAAACTTTAAATAGTTCAAAAATCTGTCGAAGGTTGGCTAGATATATTTTTCCAAGAATCTTTAGAATTTAGATTATTATATTTAGAATTTTTAAATCCTTTAACATTGCAAAGTAGAAAAGTTGTAGTTTCTCCATTCCAAAGTTTGATAAACTGAGGCACAAAGATTTAAGTCACTTTAAAAGGTCACTCTTTTTTTGTTGTTGTTTTGTGAGACAGGGTCTCACTTAGTTGCCCAGGATAGAGTGCTGTGGCATCAACCTGGCTTACAGCAACCTCAAACTTGGGCTCAAACGATCTTCACGCCTCAGCCTCCCAAGTAGCTGGGACTACAGGCATCACCCATAATGCCCCGCTAATTTTTCTATTTTTAGTAGAGACAGGATCTCACTCCTGCTTGGGCTGGTCTCGAACTCCTAAGCTCAAGCAACCCACTCACCTTATACTCCCAGGGTGCTATGATTACAGGCAAGAGCCATAGCACCTGGCCTGAAAGGTCACTCTTACCTTTCTGCTATGCTGACTCTTCATATTATGATAATATGAAGGAAAACAGTGGCTATAATTTATTGATTGTCTACTGCATGCACTATTCCTTTTTTTTTGAGACAGAGTCTCACTTTGTTGCCCCCAGTAGAGTACCCTAGCATCATAGCTCACAGCAACCTCAAACTCTTCAACTCAAGCAATTCTCTTGCCTCAGCCTCCCAAGTAGCTAGGACTACAGGCGCCTGCCTGTATTCTTTTTTTAGAGATGGGGTCTGGCTCTAGCTCAGGCTGGTCTGGAACTCATGAGCTCAGACTATCCACCTACCTTGGTCTCCCAAAGTGCTGGGATTACAGGCGTGAGCCACCTTGCCTGGCTCTACATGCATTATTTCGAATACTTGCACTAACCCTTCAAGATAGATGGCAGTATACCCATTTCACAGATAAGGAAACTGGAGTATAAATACTCAAATAATTTGGCTCAAAACCAAGTAGCTACAAAGTGACATATTGGGGAGTAAAATATAGATCTATTTGGCTCTAAAGCCTTTGTTCTGGCTCGGTGTCTGTGATTCAATTGGCTAAGGCGCCAGCCACGTACACCTAAGGTGGCGGGTTCGAATCCCCAGCCCGGGCCTGCCAAACAACAATGATGGCTGCAACCAAAAAATGGCCTGGCATTGTGGTGGGCGCCTGTGGTCCCAGCTACTTGGGAGGCTGAGACAGGAGACTCTCTTGAACCCAGGAGTTGGAGGTTGCTATGAGCTATGATGCCATGGCACTCTACCCAGGGGGATAGCTTGAGGCTCCGTCTCAAAAAAAAAAAGATCCTAAGTTTGAGGTGATTTGTTACTCAGAGTATTAGTCTGCTAGGACTGACGTGACAAAATACCATGAACTGAGTGACTTAAACAACCGAAAGGTATTTCCTCATAGTTCTGAAGGCTGTGCGTACACAGTCATGGTGTCGTCAGCTTTGCTTTCTCCTGAGGCCTCTCCTTGGCATGCAGGTGACCACCTTCTCACCGTGTCCTCACATGGCCTTTTCTCTGTACACACACCCCTGATGTCCCTCCCTCTTCTTTGAGGACCTTGGTCATTGGCTTCATTTAACCTCAGTTGCCTCCTAAAAGGTCCTGTCTCCAAATACAGTCACACTAGGGCTTCGACGTATCTATTGGGGGTTGGGGCACAATTCCATCCATAGCACTCAGCCTTGTCACCACATGACCTCATCTCCTGCTCTCCCATTCCTACACACCAGGCACACTCTCACCTCACAGCCTCTGCACTAGCTGTTTTCCTGTGCACAGAATGCTGTCTCACCTCCTTAAAGCCTGGGCTCAGATGACTCAGATGTCACCTTCTCAGTGAGGTCGACTTTGGCCACCCTTTCTAAAATTCCAATTCTCATCCCCACCACTCCCTCCCTCTTCCCCTGTATATTTCCTCCACAAACATGTCCTCTTATAAGATGCAGCCTAATTTACGAGTTGAGACGGTTTACTCCGTCTCCACTACTAAAATGTTAGCTCTGTGAGGGGAGGGATTTTCTTCTGTGTTTTTGGCCATAGGATCTACATTGCCTAGATGGTGCCTGGTTTTACAAACGTCAAAGGATGTTTGTAACTGCCTAGAATGGATGGATAAGTGGGTGAATGAGTGATTCTACAGAATTGCCACCCACAGGCACTGGCAAAGGGGATGTTGGGTGAGGAAATGGTAATGAACTGAACACTGACCCTGCTGGAGAAGCCTAACACATTTAGGGGAGACCTAGACAAGATGGGGTGAGTCTTGCTAGCTAGAAAGGGGCTCAGAGGCAGAGGCATGTGGTATATATCTTACCCCTTGCCACCAACATTGCCTGTGTTCTGGATCACATCCTATATTCTCTCTTATTTCCAAACATCTTTATACCCTCCTTTAGGGAAGAGTTAATGACATTAATAATCGTAGCATGTTATATAGAATGCTTGCCATGTGACAGGCGCGATGCCAGGCCCTTTAAACCCAGTGTCTCATTTAATCTTCTCAACAATCCTTCGAGGCAAGTATAAATCTCATTTTATTGTCTATAGAAAAGATGAGTAAGGAGTTCAGCTGACTTTTAATATTCAACTTATGGAAATTACAATTTTTTAAATCCTTAATTCATTCAAATCTTATTCTATCAGTTTCCAACATATTTTAACTATCACCTTTAAAAGGATTTTGGGTGTTTGATTCTAATTATGAAGTTAAGCTCCTTTTAAACATTTTAAATGCATTTAGCAATTTATTGTGTTCAGTTTCCTTTTATGTACTTTAACAGTCTGATTTAACAAACAAAACTTGTCCCAATATTTAAATTGAGTCTGTCACTGTTCTGCCCACTTGCCCCCCTGGTGTGGGGCCTGCACCTACCCTGCCCACCCCGGGTCCTCCTTCACTGTTCTGTCCCCTGAACCAGACACTTGTGTTTTTTTTTTTTTGAGACGGAGCCTCAAGCTATCCCCCTGGGTAGAGTGCCATGGCATCACAGCTCATAGCAACCTCCAACTCGTGGGCTCAAGCGAGTCTCCTGCCTCCGCCTCCCAAGTAGCTGGGACCACAGGCACCCG
>CAUYQV010162819.1:0-27214 GCA_963574575.1 Galagoides demidoff | reverse complement strand
TTAACTTAATCCCTTTTTATTTATTGTTGTGCTGGGGGTTCCTTCCGCCTCCTTGTTCCTTATTTTTTACTCTTAAAAAAAACAACGCCCCCCCCCCCCCGCCTTTTTACTTTGAATAATTATACATCTAAAGAATAATACATGTATAATGAACACTCACTTAGGCTCATTAATTATCACCATTTTGCTACATTTTCTCTTTTTCCTGGGTCACTTGAGAATAAGTTGAATACACAATAGTAGCTCCCTTCAAAACACAAAAACAAAGACAATCTCTTCTAAAACCACACTCGTGGTTTAACAATGATAAGATACCATGATTATTAGCGGTCCAGATAGTCTCAACCATGTCCCGTAGCACCTTCCCCTCAGTTCTAGGCTCCAATCAGAGAACACACACTGAGGTTTCTTGTCACGCCCTCTTAATTTCTTAGTTTACCAGAGTTTGTCAGCCCTTTCCTCCCCAACCCCTCAGTATTGACATTTTTGAAGAGTTCAGTCCAGTTTCTTTAGAGAATATCCCTCAATTTGTTTTTATCTGAAGGCCAGGTATGCTGGCTCTCGCCTGTAATCCCAGCACTTGGGAAGCCGAAGAGGGTGGACTGCCTGAGCTCACAGGTTCGAGACCAGCCTGAGCCAGAGTGAGACCTCATCTCTAAAAAATAAGTGGGCATTGTGGAGGGTGACTGTAGTCACAACTACTTAGAAGTCTGAGGCAAGAGGATTGCCTGAGCCCAAGAATTTGAGGTTGCTGTGAGCTATGATGCCACAGCACTCTACCAAGGATGATAAAGTGAGACTCTGTCTCAAAAAAAAGACTTCTTCTATTAGTTTTATTAATCACTATTGCTTTTTTCTTTAAAGAGCTTTCCCTCCTTAATTTTGCAGTGTTTATTGATTTATTACAACCCAATCCTGCCATTATTCACAGTGAGGCTCATGTTGTCTCACACCCGGCCTAAAGGAGCCCTCACATAGGACAATACGGCTTTTAAATGGAGCCTAGTGGGGGCCTGTAAAGTCTGGGCAGGCCCAGAAACCCCTTGTCAGGATGAGAGCCCCACTGTCACCTACCTGTACTCTGACACACTGGCTACGGCTTCACATGGAGTCCCACACTATTGCCTCTGAGACTGTCTGGAATTCCTCAGCTTTCTGACTCTGGTGACCCCTTCACACCAGACAGCTGCTGATAGGTAGACCTTTCTCATCTTCCCACTGCCTCCCAAACCTGGCCCTGTCTACCCTGGGCCTTCTTCCCCTCTAATTCAGATAACCATGTAAATGCACCATGGTCTCCCTCATGTGAAGTACCAAGGACAGGGACTTGGCCAAACTCGCTTCTACTTGGTACCCATGAGTTATCAGGCAGGTCCCTTAACTCTGAACCAGCTGCAATTTTCTCCCACTCCCTGTTGTGAGAATTAAATGAAAACAGAACATTGAGAATTGCAGTTGGCACAAAACAGGGGGACATAATGTGGCCCCACTCTAAGTCCACTTCCCTCCCTCTGTCCCAAACATCCCAGTATCTGTATCACTGGAGAGAAACGTTCCTAAAACACAGATGCACTCGCTTAGTGCCCCTGCTAAAACCTTTCCTGGCTGCCTGTGGCCTAAAGGCAAAGCCCAACCTCCTTCAGTGTGCTATGACCTAGCTATCTGGCCACCTGACCCACAGGATGCCACGCCCAGGCACATCTTCACCTCATTCCCAGATTCCCTTCCACACCCTGGAGACACTCTCCCTCTCTCCATCTCCACCTGGCAAACTTCTGCTCATCCTTTTGACACCTGACTCAGGCACCTCCACAGGGCAGCCACGCCCAGCAGATGTGCCACTGTCCTCTGTACTCCATGGCAACCTGCTCACACGTCTACTACAAGTAGAAGGCAGTCTGTTGGGTGACATGTCTTACATGCCTGGGTATCCTCAAAATTGACCACTATGCCCACACAGAGTAGGTTCTCCAGAGACCTCTGTTCAAGAAATAAAGCAATCTGCATGTTTATGAAATCACATCAACAATCTGGCTGCCTCACAGTGTGGGGAAGTGCTATCTTCTTCTCAGTAAGAAAACCATTTAGAAGGTTAGAGTTTATAAAGTCATGTAAAAAATGCATGTAACCAGTGTTAGATATAAGGAGACAGGAACAATAAATATGTAGACAGCCCCAGCAGAGTTATGTAAGAAAAACATGCATAAAGGATATACAGAAATATTAATAGAACCATGATTTTTAAAATCTTCCTCTTTTTGCATCCTTTCAATGTGTTCTATAATGAATGTTCAGTTTCTTTAAAATAAAAACAGTAACAAATAAAAAGGGAAATTTTACTGACAATAAGAAACTGGGAGACAAGCAGAAAATTATGTCAATTCAAGTTCTGACAAGTGAAGTTCTACACGGTTCAACAGGATAGCATGAAGTTATTTTGGTAACGGAACATGGGCCACGTTGGGAAATACTGATAAGGCTGGCAGGAGCTCACCAGAATATTAAACTCTCTTGGCATAGAGGGCACCTAGAATAATTTAACTGCTACCTAGGAAAGTAGGGAAGAACTAAGGAAGGTTATAAAATCCAGGGACGCTTTTGCTTTGTAAGACTGAACTTGTGCCAGGGTGGGGACCCAGGAGGCTGATCACTACTGTATCATGGCTGAGCTACAAAGCAGGGGAAGCGCTTTGGTCTTTCTAATCCGTGCACTGCAGAAGAGCTGACGGTGGCGGGGCAACACCAAGGCCGCTCTGCCGCTGCATGTGTACAGTCTTGTCTCAGTGAGCCATCAGCCTCAGATGTCACCCAGACGTGACCCTGCCCCCAATGGGCTATGTTCCCAAGTGTTCAGAGCAAAAATTAAAAAAAGTATCTTTCCAATTTAAGAGAATCATTTCACTGAATACTCCATTTCAGATTATTGCATTAGCCAGCTAAGTGCTCTTGCTGTTAACATAATCTCTCTCTCTCCTCAAAAGTTTTCAAGTCTAGGGTCACCGTAGAGAACATAAAACACACCCAAACATGCATCGTACTTTATTGCTTAGTTGCTATTAGATTAACTCCAATTACTAATGTGACAGCTGAAAACGTGTATGTTATTGGTTCTGCTCCACTAGCATGAGGCTGGCTGGCTGTCCCTGGACTAAAGTAAGCCTTCTTTTTCTTTTTGGGAGTTTCCTACAGGAAGCTTAGAACACCAGTGATTCTCAAATGTGTCTGCCCTTTTTATATAAAAAACGTATTTACATTTTAATAGTTGTAACAAGATGGGAAGAGATTGTTTTCAGGATACTCTCATGTCCCAAAGAGAAAAGCTATGATGTGACTAACATGAGCTGATCGAGGTAGAGAAAGCTTGGCAGCCTCCAGTATAAGCCCTGCGTGGGTTATTCTCTGGGATATGGAAAAAGTGCTTCCCAGAAATTTGTAATCTAAGAACAGAATACGTCCACTTCCCTTTCACTTCCTTTCCCCAGTGGCTTGTCATTGCTGTGGCTACATCTGATGGGAAGCCTGCTTTTCTTCCCAACCTGATCATCTCAAAGGATGATTATTTCTCCAAGCTGTTACATTCCATGAACTAAAAAGTACACAACCATCAGACGCACGAACAGTTAAGATCCATTTTCATAATTACTGCTGCATACTTGCTGGAACATTTTTCTTAGAAACTCCATTTTGAGTACTGGCATTAAGGGGAACATTAAGTACATACACTATTATCGAGTTTAATGTGATGGTAAAACCAAGTTCACTTGAGTATGTTACATAGGAGGTTATATTCTAAAGCTCCACTCTCTTTCCCTAGAGTTTAATGACGATTGCGTAACTGCAAGAGTATCTACCAACTGACAGGCCTTCACTGGCGCCTCTAATCACGCAACAACCGATTTTGGTCTGGGGGGACTGTACTTTCTGTACCCTGTCTCTGGGCCTTTTCATCCATCCCAGAGCTTTAACTACCATCCAGAATGTGGTAATTCACAAGTACAATAGAGCCTCCATGTTGACCACGTCCCTACATTGACCATCTCTTTAAGGTGACCTTTCAAACGTTCAGAGACTGGATGGGCACCACATGTACGTCTCAGTGCAGTGAACTCTGCATGCTGACCAGTCTGTCACAGTGCCCTGGATGGTCATCTGTCAGAGTTCTCCTGCATATACTTTGTAGCTCTGTTTTTCCAATGTTAGACCTGTACTGCTAACTAACTGTCCTGGCTATTACCACTTAGACATCTCACAGGTACCTTGAACTCTATGTGCTTATTTCACATAGAGCTTTCCTTCCTGCCTTGTAATTACCCCAGTGGTAAAATCCAGTTTTTGAACTTCTTCCCTTCTATTCTCATTCCCAACATGAAATCTATTACCAGGTTGCATCAATTTGGCCTCTCAAATATTGCTCCAATCTGTTTCTTCCTATCCTTTGGGGTTGACTAGTTTAGCTTGAGGTCCTTGTTACAGCACTTACTACATAAAATACACGTTTAGATGAGGTGGTTTTAAGGTGCTTTCTGCAAAGTCAAGGATCAGACCTACCTCACTCACCTCTGATTCTCTAGAGCCTAAAACACAGTAGGCCCCTAATTCACGTTTGTTAAATCAGTTCTCATTGGATAAATAAGAGTCTAGGGATCAAAGCATGATGACACCACCGCATGCTCTTTCCATTTCTGTACTTTACACTGACAGAGCCCCTATATACACCCACAATTTTCACACCCAAAACTCCTTAAAACAGATACAAAAAGCATCATTAGCTCTATTTTGCCAGTAAAGGAACTGAAGCCCCAAGGAGTCAAATGATCTACCCAACACATGGGCTGCACAGTCAGTAAGTGAATGCTTCTGTCTCACCCTGACCTCAGCGTTCTGTCCACTACCAGGGAGGTCTGTGTTTTTACAGGGGTCGTACACTCCCTCTCTGTACAACGGTTCAGAGAGAAGCTGATGAAGATTTGGTGGCAATGACGTTTAGACAGCAAATAGAACTCTGGCCTGTGTGACTTTAATAAGGTTCTTTTGGATTCTGATTCCTATAGCCCTGGGCAGCTGTAAAGCTGCAGAGCTGGTCTCTGAGGTCTCTGCTGTCACCTTGTCTCCCCTCTATACTCAGCGCAGCCCCCCACCCCCCGCGCTTGCCTGACCAATCAATTCCTTAAGCTTCATCTGCCATCCAAGGGGCAGCACCAAGCCTTCAAAGCCTTTTCCAACTCTTGTGTCATGTCTAGTGTCAGAAATCTTTGTGTCCTACTGGGAAGTCTTCTTGCCAAAACAGTTAAAACTGAATCTGAGTCTCCAGACCAAATTTCTATTTGGAGGAAATATGGAGAAAAAAGGAAGAAGCCGCCTGACTGCAGAAACAGAGAAATCCAGAAGGTGGGACGGTTTACAGGACAGCTTATCCTCCTGGAAGGAGTTTAACCAGAACAACTAATTGGATCTCTACAAGGTACTGGCAGGGGAATCAGTGATGAAAGGACTTCTCTGGAATTACACACTTGACACAATGTGCACAGGTAAAGACTGTGGATCCTACCTGGATGAACCAACTATAAAAAATGGGTGCGGAGGACACTGTAAGGCAATCTGTGAAACGGTAATTGCCAATATTGAAGAATTACTGTCTATTTGGCTAAATACCAACAGCATTATGATTGCACAATAAAATGTCACAGTTTTTAGAGGCATCCTAAAGTACGCAGTGATGAAATGATGCTGCCTGGGATTTGATTTTTTAAAATACTTCAAAAAGAAATAGATGAAACCAATACAGCAAATCTAATTTGCTAACCCAATTTAATAATTATTAAATCTGGGCGGGGCACACAAGAGTTCCTTATACCAGTTAAGATACACTTGAAAATTTTCAGAGTAAAAAATTATATTCTGAATCCTTTCTTCCAGGGTCCTATTCTACATCAAAGTAGTAATTAGACTTAACAAGTTTTAACCATTAATAATTTCTGCTAAGGTGTGCTAATACTTCACACCCTATTTATTTTAAGATTCTAGCTTCCAGAAGATTATCAAAGAATGATGGCCCCAGTCGAGATTTCTGGCAACACAATAAATGAGCAACACGTTTGAGTTTGGTTTTTGTGAACAATTTCTGCTATTACCCCTGCCACTACCGAGAAAACATACAAGCTATTTTTAACCACAGGATCTTGCTTAGATAAGCTGATGACTCAAGCTGCTTCTCTAAGTAACATGGCTTACCAAGTCTGGGATTCCCAGTAACTGGGTGGAGCTGCCGAAACAAAGCAGTTTCTCAGTGTTGGGTAAATCTCTAACTTATGCTCAGCAGAACCCACAGCTACCTACTCCTCAGTAGGACTATTTCCCAATGTGGCTCGGTGCCTGCAGCACAGCGGTTATGGCGCCACCCACATGCACCAAAGTTGATGGGTTTGAACCCAACCTGGGCCGGCTAAACAACAATGACAACTGCAACAACAACAATAAAAACAGCCAGGCATTGTGACAGGCCCCTGCGGTCCTAGCTACTTAAGAGGCTGAGATAAGAGAATCACTTAAGCCCAAGAGTCTGAGGTTGCTGTGAACTGTGTCAGGGTGACAGCTTGAGACTGTCTCAAAAAAAAATTCCCAACGCACAGGTTTTTCTGAGGACGAAACTTAGGTGAATGCCCCAAACTGTCAGTTTGCTACCTAAAACGTGCTGCTTCTCAAGCTAGCCTCCCACAAGAGTCCACGTTGTTGGATTCTCAGTGATAACACAGTATTTCCCATAACCCAGGCGGTGCGGGCAAGCCTTTACAGAGCATGAATAAAGGTGTGAGGCTGGCTTCTTTGGGAGGGCTGAAGAACCTGAAGGAGAACGCGGGGAGAACACCAGCACAGAGGACGAGAAGGTTGAGGATGTCACTCTGTATGACAGCTTTTCTTTGTAGAGCTAAGGAAGCGGAGTAGAGCACAAACTGGGAAGAGTCCAATGAAGAAACCAGCTGCCTGGAGGGGCACACGTGTTAAGTTTAGGAAGGAAAGGGGACCACAGTATAAACTAAAGGGATCCAACATCCAATGTGATGAAGACAGCACTTTAAAAATCCTCAATGAATTTTTCAGCCCCTTTCCAAAGGTACTATCAGAAAGAAATGTCTCTCTGGAAGGAACAAACAGGATAAAGAGATGAGACCCAAAGAGTCTGGCTATTTCATCAGCACAGGAACAATGCAAACAAATGATCTCAAAAACATCATAGTATTTCCTATATTCTCCGGCCAGAATCAAGGAGAGAAATCAGCCTCTTCTACTTCTAGTGCATTGAAGAGCTAAAAGTAAACATTTTAACATTTACAACTTCTGCTAATTATTTTAGGAAATAATTCTGCCAAGGTAAAGGTCGGGGGTGGGGGGGTGGGGAGGGGGAAGAGTGTCACGTGAATCTGATAGAAAGGCAGAGATAATGAAAGGGGAATGAAGTTGATTTAAAAAAAAAATACCTTGAAGCTACTAGAGAAAATCGATAGGGCAATATATAACTCCAGAGAACAGTGATCTTACCTGGGTCGGTGAAGGACTACCAGGGGATAGAAATGCTTTCTCTTGCTTGCTTTGCTAGGGATTAACAGAAAGAAGGAAAAGGGGGGAAAAATGTATCATTTGAAACAGAGCTTTCCCTCTAAGAGAGGGAAAAAGCCTGTACAAGCTTCTGGATATGTGTCAAGGGAACGAATGATATTTTAAAAGTTTGGCCGGAAACCAAAGAGCTGCTACACCCACACACACAGCTTAAGTGCTTCCAACACACTAACTAGACCACATATTTTCCCAGCTGGGAGGTACTGGCAGGGTTTGACAATTCTGAGATGGGTGGGGCTGCCTGGCCGTACTGCTTGAGAACATTCCCAGATGAAGGTGGAGAGATCTGACGTACTCTGAAGAAGTTTTCACCTGCAGCTTCAGTCAAAGGACCCCGGGCAAGACGAGAAACAAACACAAAGGGAAATTAGAGCGAGGAATAGTTTACCTTGGGAGAACAGTTGAAATGCATACCGGGTACTGGGAGTGTAGTTACATACATTGTAATACACCGATACAGGTACAGCGTGCCAACTATGCAGAAAAATCTTCTGCTAATAATAGACCTAGAAAAAGGGAAAAACAGGGCAGATTCTCAGTCAAGAAATTCCGCAGGTTCATTTACGTTTTCAATGACACAACAAAACAAATCCAAAAAACTGCTTGAGTGTTTGAAACCAGAATGAATACGCAATGAATAGAACTATAGCTAATAGCAGATTAAGGCAAAAATTTGAAGAATAATGTTCTGCTGTGTTCTTTTAAAAGAAATGTTAACTGGCCCAAAGAGCTTAAACCACTCTACATTGCTATTAGCTCGTCTTTACAAGGTCTTGAACTTGAGTTGACATTGAGCTGATGTCTAAGGAGAACCCACTCTTACTGGTCCAAACTCACTTATAGACACTGTTTATTGAATGTAGGCATAAGAGGCAGGTGGATCTGGTGTGGAGGTAGAGGTGGCAAGTCATGCCAAGGGGTAGGCATCTGGTGGCCATGTTCCTAGAACCCTGGGCAAGAAGCAGCAGATGAACTTGGCCCAGGGGCCCGGGGTCGGAGGAATGGGGTGAGAGTATTCAGGGGGAAGGGTGGGCAACCATATCTGTGGGGTAGAGACTGTGGTGGTGGCCGCCTGGCCTTGACAGCAGGGAAAACAGCAGAGCAGTCTTTATCTGGCTGTCTCACCCCAGACTGGTTTACACCAGTGGTGCCACACCAGTTGCCAGAGCCTTGGCTGCCTGATATGCTGGAGCCCTCGCCTTCTTAGTGACTGGTCCGGCTGAAGGCCCTGGTGTTCAGGTCCTATGTGTGTGTAGAGGGGGGTACACCCAGCAGAAACCCACCAGCAGGGTGGTAGACAGCAGTTAAACAATTAAAGAGTCTTTTCTAGCATGAAAGGGGATCTTCCAAAAATGACAATGGCCTTAGAAAAGAGAATTTAAAACTCAGAGGCTACCTAATGAGTCAGAGCCATTAAACATTTTACTTCCCCAAACTGATTCTCTAGTGCATGATGCCAAGGAAATCACCTATCTGAAAGACAAGCCAACCCCTACCCTACCTGGTCTTGAGAGAGACTATTTACTTCTGAGTCTCAATTTCGTAATTAGTGAAATAGAGATAATAACATCGGAAATAATGCAGAAAGAATCCCTGTCATACAGTAGGCACAAATGGTAGTAATCAATTAACTGGATGAGTAAATGAATAAAAATGAAAGCAGGAATTAGAAATAGTTTTTATTTGCGGCTCTAATGGAATTATCTGATATATACATATATTGAAATTATATTAATACATATATTAATAATTATATGTACACTAATATACATACAGTGTATTACAATGTATGTAACTATACTCCCAGTACCCGGGAGTTATTGAGTTTGATAACTTTTCCTAATATCAAATTCCATATGATGGCCCGGCACAGTAGCTTAAGCCTACAATTCTAGCACTTTGGAAGTCTGAGGTGGGAGGACTGCTTGAGGCCAGGAGTTTAAGACCAGGGTAAAATAACAAGACTTTCTTTGTCTCTACAAAAAATTTAAAAAAATAGCTAGGCATCATAGCATACACCTGTAGTCCTAGCTGCTTGGGAGGCGGAGGCAGGGGGATTTTTTGAGCCCAGGAATTTGAGATTACAGTGAACTACAATTATGCCACTACACTCCAGCCTGGGCAACAGAATGGGACTCTGTCTCTTAAAACATTCCACATCATTTTGTACAACTTAACCTCATTTCCATAAACCTTAGTGTATTCTTAGACAGGAATGCTCTTCACTCTCTACTGCTCTCCTGATTTACCCCAGGTCAGAACACAGTACCTCTTCTTCAACCTTGAAGAATTTAGGTTTTCCTTAATCTGGGGTAACCTGAGTTAATTAAACAAGGAAACTCAGAAACAGTGGATTGCCTTTCCTTTTAAAATACTGAATGTTTAATCACTCCATAATCATTTAGTGTAGCTCTCTTTTTATGCAGAATGGGAATGCCCACTTTAGTATGAGAAGTCAGAAGAGAGTTTCTCTCATTTCTAATCCTTAACAAGAAGAACAAAGAGCTATGTCACTTGTGTGATTAAAAATTTTAAAAATTACTCATGCAACGATGTGAGCATTTCGTTTGTACCTGAGAAATCCATGTAAGTTGCTTAGGTTTTATGAGTAGAATCTGGGTGTCTTCCTACCCAGATTTAGGAAACTGGGTCAAATTTAATTTACCACACATGTCATCTTTCCTTATTTTCTCTTATTTAAGCTGTGTATGTCACCTCCAAAGATAAGAATTTATCTAGCATACAGCAGTCTTGAAAAGGCATATGTCCCTAATTCCAAGTTTATGATTAAAAAGCACAAAATAATTAAACCATACAAAGAGGCACAATACCAGAGAAAAATACTGGTCTCTAGAGGTCTTTGTCAAGAATAAAAGAGAATACCTAAGTGATTTTTACATTGTTTAAGGTATATTGGTCATCTTTCTTAAAAAGGAAATGCCCATTCTAGCCATCCTGCTCACACAAAGTATCTGCAACTTCACTTGGACTACACAGAAACATCTATACCAGCTCCTTGTCAACAAATGACCATATAAAATTCTTTCCCTTAACTCTTTGACATTTGATTTGTTTCCCAGAAATGGCAGATTTTCTGCAAGCAAATGAGCTAGGCTTCAGGGCAGACTTCCTGATACCAAGATGACCATCCTCCACAACCTAATTTAAGTGGCTCCTTATGAGATATATCATGACCTGCCCTAAGACATGTGGTTCTTCCTTTAAAAGTTCATGATCTTCTGGGCAGAACCTGTGGCTCAGTGGGTAGGGCGCTGGCCCCACATACTGAGGGTGGTGGGTGTGAACCTGGCCCCAGCCAAACTGCAACAAAAAACCCCCCAAATAGCTGGGCATTGTGCCAGGCACCTGTAGTCCCAGCTATTTGGGAGGCTGAGGCAAGAGAACTGCTTAAGCCCAAGAGTTGGAGGTTGTTATTAGCTATGAGGCCAGGGCACTCTACTGAAGTCAATAGAGTAAGACTCTGTCTCTTGAAAAAAAAAAAAAAAAGTCCATGATCTTTAGCCAGAGAGATAGATTTGAGGCTTCTTCCATTTTCCTTAATAAGACATCTGTATGGCTCAGCGCCTGTGGCTCAAGTGGCTAAGGCGCCAGCCACATACACCTAAGGTGGGGGGTTCGAATCCAGCCCGGGGCCCGCCAAACAACAATGAGGGCTGCAACCAAAAAAAAAAAAAAAATAGCCAGGTGTTGTGGCAGATGCCTGTGGTCCCAGCTACTTGGGAGGCGGAGGCAAGAGACTCACTTGAGCCGAGGAGTTGGAGGTTGCTGTGAGCTGTGATGCCACAGCACTCTACCCAGGGGGACAGGATAGGCTCTGTCTCAAAAAAAAAAAAAAGACATCTGTAGTATTAAAAATTTCTTGGCAATCTTCATTGTCACAATTGGATCTCTGTGTGAGGAGCAGCTGGCTCTAGACTGAAACCCCCTTGGATTTCAACAACATACCTAAGAAAACTCTCACATCTAGATCTGTTGTACTCCCAGTGGAAGAAAGGTAAAGATTACTATCTTAAAATCGCGTAGCCTGGTTATTTCATGGTACACACACGTATGCAAACTCTGCACCAATGACTACTTTCATATGTCAAACACGAGTCACACGTGAGTCCCAGTGAAATGACTTCAGAATTATCTGGGAATGAGGTATATAAAAGATGAGAAAAGACAAATCCATAAGATATCTTAAATTTAAACATCGAAAGCTCACTCACACCTACTCCTTGACTTGTAGTGAAAAAGTCAAATGAAATTTTGCATAGGAATTTGTCGACGTTAACAGTAAGCCTGTTGGAAAGTGGTTGTTTTAAAGAATTTTCTGATCTTTGGCATGTCTTTTTTTTTAATTTAAGACTAATCCTATGACAGATTATGATCTCTGGCATTTAATCCTTTTGAAATTAAGCTTAGAATGTCTTTAATATACGATGTTAAACAAGGATTTCCTACCACAAGCTTTAAAAAGCAGAGTATAATAGTGTTTCAAAGAATTGTATGCGCTTTTGGCATTCATTTCCTTAATCAAAGAATGACACACATTTAAGAGTTTTTTTTAACAGAATTCTTATTCACTTAAAGGCATAAAAGTTCAAGCTGTGTTTTTCAAACACAAGCACAGAATAAATGTTAATGAGATATTGCTAGAGACCAGCAGATGTCAACAGTAAGATGAATGATACAATTTTCAAAATGACAATGGTGTTCTTCTCACATGGGACAGACCCCTCCTTCTCCTTCCCTATTCTAGGGAAGCCAGTTTCCATCTACTCACGCCTTAACAAGCATCCTCGCAGACACCTGTATTTGGTCACAGTTATAAGTGTCTTGAGCACTGGGCTCATTACCATTTTTTCTTAGAGAACAAAGAAACGTACTTGTTCAATTTGATTATAAGGAAATTTGAATATAAGTATTAACATTTTATAGATAATTACAGTAAACCTCCATAGTTGACCACCTCCCTACGCTGACCTAATTTTCTTTTCTTTTTTTGGAGGGGGGAGCGGATAGAGCCTCAAGCTGTCACCCTGGGTAGGGTGCCGTGGCATCACAGCTCACAGCAACCTCCAACTCCTGGACTCAAGCGATTCTCCTGCCTCCGCCTCCCAAGTAGCTGGGACTACAGGTGCCCGCCACAACACCTGGCTATCTTTTGGTTGCAGCCCTCACTGTTCTTTGGCAGGCCCGGGCTGGATTTGAACCCACCAGCTCAGTTATATGTGGCTGGCGCCTTAGCCGCTTGAGCCACAGGTGCTGAGCCGGTTGATCTAATTTTCATAGACCAGATAAGACATACGTCCTTCTCAGTACATACAGTAGGCCTGGTTCCTTATGTTGACCACCTCCGATGTTAACTAGTGTGTTACATACAGTCCCTTATGGGTCTATTCACGAAAGTTCTACCACATTAAGAGTTGCTAGAATAGTATGTTATGTCCACTAACATAACAGTGGCTTTACCCAACTTTTTAATATCCTTTTTTTTTTTTTTTTTTTTACAAAGGAAAAGGTGCTCAGAACTTGATTAACTACCACTCAACTGGACTTTTAAAAACAGCCAGACTGTAATGTTTTTAGCATTTGGTACAATGATCTAAAATACTAAAGGAAAAATGGTGAGAGAAAGAAATTAACATACTGAAAAGTGAAAGTTAAAATACTGTAACCCTGTTTGTTTCCCACAAGTCGTCTCTATCAATCAATCTGCAGCAGGTAGGCACAGATGACTCTCTCAGTGCCCAGACCTGGTTGCCGAGCTCTTTCTGGAAGCTGCTGGCTTTTACAAACAAACAGGCCCTGACACACAGCAGTGAAACTGAGCAGCAATTTGAAACTAAGCCTTAATAAACTCAAGTGCACACGTGTAGCTTTGACACAGAATTAGAGAGACCCAAAGCTCCTTAAGTGGAGGCCGGTGCCGACCGCAGCCCCTGCTTAGTGATTCCGGTATAGAAACATGGACATCACTGAGCTGTATCTTTATTTTGACGTTAGTTGCACATTTAACAAAGACTCACCTGGTGACCTTGACCATCTCAACCCATTTTCTCCAAAACTAGCTTCCTCACCAGCCAGAGGAGGAAAAGTTCACCACTTTCTTGTGAATCAGAGAAACAGGATTGAAAAATGACTATGAAATAGTACCAACGATAGGCACATGAATACTCATTTTTTTATTCACATAAGAGGTTAGAAAAATAAAGTAATTTGGAGCCAACTACCATACTATCTGGAGGGGAAAGAAAGAGAGTTTCTACTGAGTTATTTCCTCTGGCATGATACTAACAGCAGCAGCAACTGCTCTGCCGAGACTCCTATGGGCCAGGCTCTGTGCCAAGCTGGCAACGCGTGACTATGATCCTTATTTTACAGATGGGAAAACTGAGGTTCAGAGAGTTTAAGCGGAAACATGTGTTACATAAGACAAGAACATTCAGGAAATTGCTGCAGATTGTGTAAGAAATCCTAGTTTTGATTGCCTATGGATGAGGCAACATCCTATCACATTTTAGTTACATTTCAAAATCGACTTAACTCCGGTTTTTCCCTGGTAGTTGTTCTATGTCGTATTTCACACTGAACAGAACTCTACAAAGTCAGTGTTTTGAAAATAATATTAAAGTACTGAAAAAAATCCTCCTAGTATCATGCAGGTATCAAATTAAATGTATCCCGTTTTGCGTTATGCTTTATGGTCTGTGCCCTGTCGGATTTGCTAGTTACCCCCCTCCCCATTCGTTCAATAAGTCATTCTGAAAGAGAATCCACTTCTTAACACTCTACTTCACCGGAACTTCCACAATGACATTGTGTTGTCTCTTACCTCCTACTGTGGTCTAAAGCCTAATCACCAGTGTTAGGGCATAAGGGCAGAGACTTCAAGTTTGGGCTTTGTGGCCTTGTAGATAAGACCCCCAAGAGCCAGGGCCCCCTTCCACCACGTGAAGGTGCAGCTAGAAGGCCCCACTATGAACCCAGAAGTTGCCCCTCACCAGATACCAATTAGCCTATGACTTGATCTTGGACTTCCATTCTCCAAAACTGTGAGAAATTAATCTCTATTCTTTATACAATACCCAGCCTATGATATTTTATTATGGCAGCTTGAATGGACTAAGGCATCTCTATCAAATCCATTCTCCATAGAGCAACCAGAATTATTTCTTTGAAATAGTGAAACAGAGTATGTCCTTCAAGGCCTTCCAATGGTTGTCAAAGGTACTTTGAGAAATCCAAATCCTTTGCCAAAATGCTAAGGCCCCAGATCTGGCACCTCTCTCCAGCCTCCCTCCTGCCCCCTCCCCACCATTCTCTAAGCTCCACCAACAGCCAGAGCTGCAGGTGATGCTTTCTGAAGACACCGTGCAAAGTCCCTCACGCCTTTGGTAGGATTCTGTGCCAGCCATTCTCTCTGCCTGTCACCGATGTTGTGTCCAGTGTCATCTCCCACGGAGATCGCCTGCTCTGGAGAGTCCCTACTCCTCCCCACCCAGCCCATCTATTTTCATTTCTTCACAGCCCTCCCAGCAATGTTCCCCACCCTCACATTCCCACATTCTGTTGAAGCTAACTCCAAAGAGATTCTACAATCTGTTTTCCTCCCTTTAATTTCTTGCTACTAACCCCTGAATTCTCTGAATTGGGCCAACTGCTCCCAAGGTCCTTCAACTCCCTTCAACATGATGCCTCCTTAGTCTTCTCTTGAAACATGAACCCCACTACCCTGAACAAAAGGAGTCAGTTATTGTTCCCTAAACTCAACTGTTTCTTGCCATTGTTCACCAGTATTGTTCCCTGGCCTCCCCTAATATCTTGTCTGCTGTAATCCTATCTCCACAAGCCTTCCTGATGTCCTCAACTGGACAGAACTACTTCATTTTCCCAATCGCTTCAGAACGTTGTTTCTATTGTGTAGCTTTAATAGGGAGACTGCAATCACCAGCACCAAAAGGGGCGAAGTCTTATCCCCTTAGAGGAAGCGCTCAGGAAGAGCTGTGCTGACTTGTCTTCTAGTCCCAGGGAAACTTACAGTGGCGCCTGTAGCGAGATGGGTGGTCCTGGCAGGAAGGTGCATCTCTGTGCTTCAGAGCTCTG
Source organism: Galagoides demidoff (assembly GCA_963574575.1). Classification (NCBI taxonomy): domain Eukaryota; kingdom Metazoa; phylum Chordata; class Mammalia; order Primates; family Galagidae; genus Galagoides; species Galagoides demidoff. The sequence goes on along the minus strand of CAUYQV010162819.1, from coordinate 11,488 downwards.
CTTCCTGCTCCCTGATAGCCCTTTCCTACTTCTTCCTACGGATGTTTGTCCTTTAAAACGCTCTTATACATCTGCAGGGATAATCTCACTGTCCCTCTACTCTGCATCCTTTCTGTATTCACATTTTCATTTAAAATGGAGCAGAGACCACTCCCTTTGTTCAACCAGGACAGTACACCCCTGGTGAATGGGCACCGTGAGCTGATGTCCCTCCACCTCTCTTCCCCCTTCCTCCCTCTCCTTGTTGCCCTGAGGGCTCTCCCCCATCACCACCTCAGGCCGCTTAAATGACCACTGTGCCAAAACCCAGGTCCCAAGACTTTGAACGAGCTGTTCCTTTCATTAATGACATTGTTAGGCGGTGCCTGTGGCTCAAAAGGGTAGGGTGCCGGTCCCATATGACAGAGGTGGCAGGTTCATACCCAGCCCTGGCCAAAAACTTCAAAAAAAAAAAAAAAAAGACATTGTCAAGTTTTTAAAAAAATTTTTTTAGGCCCTATGTAAAGAATCTACAAGATACCAAAAAAAATCTACAAGATAATGCAATAGTTAAGTTCAGGAAATGATCCCAACTTGTTTGAGGAATTTACAAAGAAGAGATCACATTGTAAAACTGCTCCTGCTCTACTGCCTTTTGAAAAAAATATTATTTCCTGATTATGTACAGATTATAACGGAAGAAAAAAAATGTTGCCTATCATGAAATGAAAGAAAGCATCAGTCCAACCCACTTGAGATAGTTATTAAGAATTAAAATCAAAAATCCTCCAGAAACTGCTACATAAAACTATGCAAACAAAAGGAGCAACATTTCTTAGTTGCCATTTTAGGCTATCAACAAAAATCCTCATGTACACAACAGAAGGGCTCTGATGGCCCTTCCAGAAAGAGAGTTGCAAAATGGCTTTGAAGGGTGGATGGGCACTGGCTTCCCGACGGTGACTGTAGTGATATTCAGCAATGTGGTGTGTAGCACTGTTTCTAGGATAAGTTCACAAACATAATTGTCTGACCTCGTACTGTAGCGATATCTAGCAATGAGGTATGTAGTAGCACTTTTTCTAGGACGAGTTCACGAACTTAATTGTCCAACCTCATACATGGACATGTGCCTATGTAACTATTACATCTGAGTATACAGAACACAATTATGTAGATGCACATAGTACAAATAAGCACACGTACACCTAGATCCCTCCTCATTCTTTCCCTTTATCAAAACTTACATTCTCAGGGGTTTGTTCAGTCACAGCTAGTGAAACTGAACAATCAATGTTCACTCTTGGCCAACTAACATTAGCCTTACATCACTGTCATTGTATAGGGGGTTTCTAAAAACATAATAAACACATACATCACTAGTAGTGGCTAACATTTATTAAATTCTAAACACAGTAACTAGCATACTGCAAAACTTAATAAATGTTAGCAGCTATTATTATTGATTCATTCTCATAACAAATACATAGGCGCTAGGCGTTGTTCTAGCACTGAACAAAAAGCCTGCCTCGTGGTGCTTACGTACTAGTAAAAGAGGTAGACAATTAAGAAATAAATAAATAAAATATAGAGCACGTTAGATGAGTAATAAAGGGCAAAGGTAAGTGAAGTGTCACCGGGGAAAGGGAGGTGACAACTTAAGGCTAAGTTAGTCAGAGCAGGTCTAGCTGTAAAAGTCCAGAAGGTGGTATGTGCTGCTGTCTGCTGATAACCAAGGGGGTCAGGGAGCAGAGTGCACGTGGCAGTGAGGTCTAGAAGGGCCTCCTTGGTCACCCTGAGGACACTGGCTTTGCCACTCTATGAGGTGGGAGAAGAGTGTTGTATGCTGACTCTGTCACCAAATTTATGCTGACCGACCCTTTCACCAAATTGCATGAAGGAAGCAAAAATATGTAGTAATCCCGGTGAGAGATGACAGTGGTTCAAAACTTAGGGCAGTAACAGAGTGGTGAGAAGGGTCTGATTTACAGAATGACCAGAGGCGGGGTGAAAAAAAAAAGAGAAGAGGAGAGAGTGGGAAAAGTAGAGGCCTACTAAAAGCTAGGAGGCCCACATGATCTAGGACGGGAAGGGGCCAAGGAAGTCCCCAGGAGAGGATCTCAGCCCCAGACACACAGGCATGGCTCAAGATCAGGGGGAAGAGAGAAACGCTGCTGGAAACAAAAAGAAAAAAAGTAAGGCTGGGCGCCCCTGGTCAGTGATCTTTGGTGAAGAAACATGACTGATGTTGGTGGCAAAGGGAATGTCCCAGGCTGGTGGTGAGCAGGGCCCACACCACACCTTGGAGGGTCTAGGACAGTAGTCAGCAAGGACAGAGCTAAGTACATTTTCTACAGCCTACAAAGAAAAGCAAGACGTGACAACCATCAGAGTTGCTGGGTCCATTCTGGAGCATACACACGTCTCCCAGATGGAACCACACACAAACTTTATTATTAGAAACTGACCTGAGCTGGGTACGGTGGCTCACGCCTGTAATCCTAGCACTCTGGGAGGCCGAGGCAGGTGGACTGCTTGAGCTCAGGAGTTTGAGATCAGTCTGAGCAAGAGCAAGACACTGTCTCTCAAAATAGCTGGGCACTGTGGTGGGCATCTATAGTCCCAGGTACTTGGGAGGCTGAGGCAGGAAGATCAGGATCATTTGAGCCAAAGTTTGAGGATGCTGTGAGCTATGACACTACAGCACTCTAACCTGGGTGACTGAGACTCTGTATCAAAAAAAAAAAAAGAAAAAAAAAACTGACCTTATCTATTTTACTCTATCTGTCTTATGCACACGGATTCTATACCACTGCATCTGCTAAGAAAATATGACAGGTGCCTACTATCCTGGAAAATTTCTGGACTACATTTATAGTGAAGAGCCTTCAATCCCCAAAGCACGCTACTATGGTACACTGGGCAAATCAACAGCTACACCAAATCTCAGTTATTGTCGCTGAGAGAGGAGACTAACACCATTTATTTCAAGGATTGAGTGAATCAATGACAATCACATAGACAGTTCTTGTTACTCAAAATTCAGCTGGTTTGGCATCACTGTGATAATTTTTCACAACGTGGATGAAGAACAACAGAATAAAACAGACTCTGAGTCAGCACATAACGGATGGGGCTGCATGTGTGGCAGGGGGTGGCAAAGAGACAATCCCTGAGACCTTACCTCGCTTTATCCCTGGAGAGAAAAATGACACCTTACAGCCAATTAAATCATGGGAGAGGTGTTGAAAAAAGCTGCAGCCACAGGAGGGAATTCTGTCCTTTTGAGTTTTATACACAAATGGAGTTCGGACACAATACTTTCAAAAACTGAGATGTCGCTGTGTGACCAAACATCCCTCTGAGTAGAACCCCCATGCAACTGCTCTGCTAGCACAGTCTCCAACAATCCTAGATGGTAAGTAACTGAACATTAAGGTGATCTGAAGTTCCATCAGAGACTGCCTTTGTGGTCTATGGCATTAGGTTAATTTATAATAAAATGAAATGACCTTAAGAAAGGCTCTTGTGGAACTTGGAGAGACGTGATTCATATCAAATGCTCTGTATCAAGGGCTTTTCAGAACTTTGCTTACTCACTACCATCAAAGACCAAAAAAGGGAAAAAATGTTGACAGTATATGTGGTCAAAAGCCACATATGCTTGGGGAATAGAAGATAAGAGTATTTTGATCCAATCAACTTAATGTACAAAGAAACACTGGATGGATGGAACTACAATAGAGTACAATGATAGATATTAATGGAGAGTCTCATCTATTGAATACAACACAAACTAAAACTAACCCAGTTAGTATCTGACACAGTAGCGGCCAATCAGCACAAAGGTGTCATTTTTGGAAATTACGTTCCATTCGCAAAAGAAGGGTGAATGCTTTCTTATACTGCAGATACCCACCTAATAATTAAGGCCACCAAAACCATAGCCTTTATCAAGGGTTAAAATATAAAACAAGTCTTCCCAAAGTGATCTCGGAACATAAGGTATATCATGCTAGTAAACATCTAAAAATCCATCCCAGTCCTCTCAGAGGCCCGAGTCCTAGAAAAGCCACACTGCACACTACACCTGCTCCTTCCTGCAGCATCCACAAAGCTCCCAGAATCAGTTCCAACAGAGACTCCACGACAAGACCTGTACTCACCACTTCCTTTCCCTGTTCCTTCCCTTTCCATTGATTTTCAAAAAACCTACTCAGTGTCCATTTCACCAATCTCTCTATAAATGTACGCAGCTCTGCAAGCTAAAATATTCTAGCCCATCTCTCAAATATATATACCCCTAAGCTCTCTTAATTCCATGCCACATCCCAATCATCCAATGGCCCCTTTTCTTTTTTCTTCTTCAAATCTTTTCACCACCAGTGGACTAATACATCCTGCAATATTTAATTTGCCTTTACACAAGCTGCCCCTCCCTAACCTAACTGACTTAGCCTTCTTTTAGGGAAATGTCTAACCCCAAAGAGGCTTTGGTAGAAAACGCGTATCAAACATACATGTAACTTGACTTTTCTCAGAAATAAAATATAGTCAAGCAAAGTTGTATGATTCCCCAGATTTATACTAAATGTTATTCTGCCATTGGGTTGCATTTGTAAATCAGGGATTCCCAGAGAGACTCCAATACCCTGTAATGAGAGAGATACTACAACAGAAGCTGTACAGTCTAACAGACAAGCAGCTCTAAATGTAATGGGAGCCCCTTCCCACCACCCAGCACAAAGTTTATTCATTGAACAAACTTTGCTGAGTCTAAGTTATGATCATCTTCTACCGGAACTACTGCCCCACTGCCCTAACCAGGGCCCCTTGCTTCAACTCTGGTTTCCCAAGTCTCTCTCTACAGTACAGCCACAATCATTCTTCTGAATGCCTCTTTGTTCATTCCACTCTCTCCTACTTGGAATAAAACCCAAATTCTTAATTCCACAGCCCAGACCTCTCTGATCTGAGCTTTCTCCAGCTCACTCGGCCACCTGCTCCCTTGACTTCATTTTTTTTTTTTTTGAGACAGAGTCTCTCTATGTTGCCCTTGGTAGAGTGCTGTGACATCACAGCTCACAGCAACCTCAAACTCTTGGGCTTAAGTGGTTCTCTTGCCTCAGCCTCCCAAGTAGCTGGGACTACCCAGTGTATGTGGCCGGGACCTTAGCTGCTGAGCCACAGGTGCCATTCTCAATTAAGCCTCAGAACTCTGCCCTTGCTCTGTCTCTTTTGGCCAAAGAACTGCTGTTCTCAAAACACCTGCCCGGAATCTCCCTCATTAACTCAGGTGTCCACTCAACTGGCATCTCATCAGAGGCCTTCCCCAGTCATTTGATCAAAAAATACCAGCCCGCCCCTCTATCTCCACCACTCCCAGCCCTTTACACTGCTTTGTTTTTCCCCATTTTCTTCATACTAGCTGACACACATTCATTTGTTTACTGCCTGCCTTAACTTGGTCAAATACAAGCCTCCTGAGAGCTCCCAGCAGCCTCCCCAGGGCCTGTGAGTGTTTGGCCCATAGTAGGTTGCTCAGTGAGTGAGTGGAGTGAATGAACACACGGATTTTAAGTGAGTACTTTCTATGTGCCAGACTCTGTGCCATATGGAGATAAGGATGAACAGGATAGATGAACAGGATCTAGTTTTTTCCCTGAAGGAACCTAAAATCAAAGGAGACCCATATACAGCTAACAGAGAGGAACGTGAACTGAGCTTACAGTGTTGGAGGAGAACTGTGGGGTAGCCTGAGACGGGGCAGGACAGGTGGGACCTGGACTACGAAGGCCCTTAGGCTAATGAGTCGTTTCTCTGTGTGGGCACCACCACGGAGCACCAAGTAGAAAGGGAAAGAGGAAATGCATCTAATTTAAAAACCAGAACCAGTGAAGTGACAGAATTTAGTGACTACAGGGATTACAGGAACTGAGAAGTTCTTGGTTTCTAAGAAACTGGCCAGACAGGGGGAAAAACAAGGTGGGAGACGAAGAGAAATCTCATTTTAGGCAAAGTGACTCTGAGGTCCCTACGATCCTCATACTAAGTCATAATGATTTCTCTGGTGACTCGGAAATGCTAAATCCTCTTCCCTGGCTTTCTCTGGCAGGTGTTTACACCGTCCCAGTGGAGCCGAGACACACGTATCACACGCAGGTGCCACCGTGTCAGCCATGATTTAGCCATGCATGAATAGTCCTTAAGTCTTCAGCTTGATCAAATCTGTACGTTTAATATATTCTTTATCATGCTTTCTTAAAACAAGGGATACCTGTTTTGCAGTGGAGTCTGACACAAATGCAGAGATTTCCCAGGAATTTTTCCTAGTCAGTGGCTTGAAAGTCCAATTCTAAATGGGGAGACAACATTATTTAAAATTTTAAAAACCAATAAAAGTTCTCGAGGACAGGTATTACCATTGCTTTCCACTTGAAAATGTCATGGCAATCTCACGTGGACATATGTATATATACACATATATATACAGGCATGAGAGGGAGATGGTAAGAATGAAAGGAGGGGAAAAGTAAATTTCAGTACAAAACATCAAAAGCTATGTTCAACCGTAAAGAACAATTATATACAACACAGTGAAAGAACCGAATGTCACAATGTCAACCGCTTCAACATCAAGGTTTTCTAACACCTGCAGCTCTGATTAAATGTGTGCTGTTAGGGAGTTTGGGCCAAACCCCAGTGATTTCCTTGCTCAGTTAGTAAGTCATCCTCGACAGTGCCAAACCCTGATTCTTCTCTAAAAAAGCCCAAGAGGCTGAAATAAGGAGGAATAGGCAAATTTTTTCTTAACGGCTCCAGGACTCTTAAAATCAAAATGCCCTGTCAGAAACTACTGCCCAAACAGGCTTAATTTTGAGGATTTACATAAAAGGTTCCTTGGTGGCAAAGCTCCTGGTGAAGCTGGAGAGAGGTCAAGACTCCGAATAGTCAAACGCAAAAAGAAGGGGTGGTTAACTCTGTTAATGAGAATATCCCACAGCCAGAAGGAGTCACTGCCCACAAAGGCCAGATAAAGACCTGACTATGCTGCAATCACCAACTGACTACAAACCAGGGGTCTCTCTGACACGACAGAAGATCTCCTCTTCTTTGTGAGAGCCAGGTCACTCACACTCACCTCCTGTCACGTCCTCTGCATCCTCCTTCCCACCTCTTCCATGCCCACCGGGCCCTGGGCACTGAAGAGGTCACAAGGGGAGACATGGGAAGCCAGGGACATGCCCAGAGGGAGCCAGGGAGGGAGGATGCTTAGGGCCATCCTGACAACGGTCTGCTCAGTCAGCTTCCACTTCCCACGTTCCTAACCTCCACAGCTGGAAACCAGAGAGAAGATGTCAAAGGATCCTCCACTGGATGCATTCTGAACAAAAACACTCCAAAGCCAATAAAATTCAAACGTAACTAGTGCATCCAATAATATCAGAATCAAACAGAACACAGAGGCACAGAACAATGGCAGTCATCTAGACGGAGAGGTCCTGATTTTATCTGTGCTAAGGACAAGGCTGCTGTGATTGCGGGATCCACACACACCAGCCTGCACGTTAGGGCTCAGCTGGGGCTGGGCCCCAGGCTGCCTGCACTCTAACACTGGGTTAATTTTCTCCAAGACACAATCGATTGCTCTACTGCTGCTGAATAACTGGCTCTAGAATTGGCAATAAGTACCAGGAAAACAAAACTTAGAAAGAGAAACAAGTTTGAGGCAAATTCTCTGCTAGGAAAAAACAAAATAAACATCAAAAAAATTGGTCCTATGGTTAGGACATTTTCTTTGAACAAGAATAAAATGACTTAAAAGTAACAGGTCTGTGAAATATTTGAACCTGTACAATTTATGACGTACCCAAATTATACTCTGGGGCAGCAAATTATTCACTTGCATGTAAGAATTTTAATGAAAAACCAGAAAATGAACTCGCAAAAACAAAACAACAAACATCAGGAGAAAACCAGAAAGCCTAATTTTAGTTGGCCTTGCCTTTGTAAAGGTAAAGTACTGGCATCTTTTTTTCCCCCAATAGGTTTTTAGGAAAAAAGTTTTAAAGTCAAAAAGATAGGCTGGGTGCAGATGGCTCGCACCTAGCACTTTGGGAGGCCAAAGTGGGAGGACTGCTTGAGGCCAAACCCAGTTTAAGACTACCTTGCACAAGAATGGGACCCACTTTCTACAAAAAATAGAAAAATTAGCCAGGCATGGTATGAGATGCTTGTGGTCCCAATTGCTCAGGAGGCTGAGACAGACTGCTTGAGCCCAGGAGTTGGCGATTGCAGTGAGCTATGATGATGCCACTGCACTCTATCTTGCCAGATAACAGAGTGAGACCCTGTCTCAAAACATACAAATCAACCAATCACCAAAAAAACCCCACAGTCAAAATGTCAAAAGCAGGATGAAAATTTGGCTGGCAGCTGAAAAAATGAATGTATTTAATAAATTCTTATCATTTCTTATTTATAAAGCCTATTTCCATCTAGTTAGCCTCAAAGTAAAGCAACAAAAAAAGGTCTTCCACCAAATCAAATGCAGCCTAGACCATCAATTCCATTTCCAATTTAGCTTAAATTTTAGGATTAAATGACTTTCTTTACTTTAGTTAAAGACAGTCATTCCCTGGAAATGAGTTAGGAACTACTTTTATTTCCATTTGCAAATAACAATTTATAAGGTTAAAGAAAAAAAAAAAACAGTCCTTATAAAACATAACAGGAAAAAACTCCTCATTTCTGTCCAAGAAAGTTGCACACAAACTCTCATTCGACATTTTGATTTCTTGATTTCAGATGATTTCCTTCCTATTCAACCACACTGTGGTCACGAAACACAGTCCACCAGAGATAAACTCAGCTCCTTAACAAACCCATTTCCAACCCCCATCTGTGGAAGCAAAAAGATGTTTCACAGTAGAGAGAATCAGACCCCAATGATAGGGCAACGGAGGTGTTTACTGGCCACAGGTAACCTGAGCCAACAGCCTGCTTGAGGAGTGCCATGCTGAGTTTCGAGGTTGGGATACGAAAGCCACTTTGGAGCCCCCTGAAAGTAAATGGCAGCTGTGTACTTAAGACCCCAGGAAACCTGAATGGCATAGCCACATACTGCATTAAGTGTCACACCTAGAAGGTAGGAATTCACTCATGTTTATCCTAAGCCATCCTGAATTTTATGTGTGAAACATCTTTAAGTACATATTGCTAAGGTTCCAGATGTCTGACTCTGTGTGGGAAAAGATATGCGGCAAGTCAATGCTGAGCCCAGCTGTCAACAATTTATTTAACAGGTTAATAACCCAATCCAAATTAGGTATTTTATCTGTTGCTCAGTAGCCTGTACTCTGAATATGTTTGAAGACTTCCCTCCTTGTTAAGTGAAAACAAAACATCATCTCTAACATTCCTTCCAGTTCATCATTTTCTCTGAGTCTTGTACCAAATAAGCAACAAACACAGCATTTTCTTAAAGCTACCAGAGAGTGAGTTAGTTGAACAGGGCACATGGTTAAAAAAGAAACAAAAAAGAAATTAGTATGTGTTGATTCCAACTACTTGGTAAAGTCATTTCTAAATACTAATTAGATCTCCAGAGTGCAGACCCCACAATCATGGAATCTTACAGCTTGTACTTTACTTACTTGTATTTTAAGAGCAGCCACTGAATTAACCAGAGTCCTACAAGGATCATGCCGTTAATTTCACAAATAGAAAAGGCCCACTGCACCCGGTTAAAATGGTCAAAAAACGTGTCCGGTAGTGGAGGCTGCACCTCCTTAGGAGGTACTCGTTCATGGACGACCGAGATCATCACTGTGGTGAGGACAAAACAGCAAAGTGCATAGAGAAAGGCCAGGAAAGTCTTGCCCCACTCCATGGGGTACTGAGAGCGCTCGGGCTCCGGCATGGGGATCTTGATCATCTCCTTCCTGTATCCATTTGGCATTCCGTTGGGTTTCATCTTGATGGTGAAGCTGCCGTCGGGCGTGGGGACGTCTGTGCCGATGCTGAGGTGCCCGTTGGCGTGGCCGTTCTTGTGTGCTTCCATGTGGTGCTCCATTTTCAGCGTCTCTATCATGTCCAGGAGCCGCTGCCCGTTGTCAGAAGAGACTCTGCACAAGGGGGGTTTTGTGAAATCTTCTTGGGTCAAGTTGATCAAGTCCCGGCCCGTGAAATGTTCCAGAGCTTCACAGTATTCTGGCATAGCATTCTCCAGCAGCCAGTCTGCCACCTTCTTGGGTGACCAGTACACCACCTCCTTCATGGTATTGGCAGACAACAGGCAGGCCAGCTCACGCTCAGCAGGTCAGCAATCACCGTTCCTACAGGGCAGGACACTGTCCTGCCATGGCTCACTCATCCTTTCAGGTCTCATGAGCAGAGACTTGTTTGGCAAGATGGTCTGGAAAGTTTTTAAACACCTCATGTAGCTATCCAGGGTTCCTGAGTGCCCGGACATTAATTCACCTCATTTTTGAATGGGATTCTTCCTTCTGTGGAGACAAGAGAAAAGATCAGGATACTGGGACTTCCAAAGCCCTTGAAATGCAAACCAGTTACTGGTAAACTCTGTGGTTTCCAAATGTATATTAGTTACCACTGATTCCCTGGGTTATTAGTGTCCTGTGACAGAGCATTAAATTGCATATGGAAATGAATAAGCTGAAGGGGACATGTTTTATAGGATTCCTAATGGTGTATTTTCTAAGAAATCATTTAATAGCGCTTTGGACATTTCTTAATACAGACCAGTGGTTCTCTTTGTCCTTACAGGCTTCCTAAGAGAATTTGAAAGAATATGGTAAATTTGCTTAATCTACCATTCTATCTGGTGAAGACTGTTTAAAAATGACGTAACACACAGCAACTTAACAGATAGCATAGAAGAAAATCACAGGAATGCTGAGATCCTCCTACAATAATTTTAGACTCCTGTACCAAAAAATCAGTTGAGTCCTCTTTTCTAAATGTGCTTAGGCCCCAAATATATGAAAGAGTTATAAATGCAGCTGCCTGGGTGAAAGCACAGGTGCAGTGAAGGCCAAGTTCCTGCCTCAAGTTGATCTTTCTATCCCCAGCCCCCAGGGGATTCTGTGGAAGTTTGAAAATGAAGAATCTGATCAAATTCCTTCGTTTGCAAGTGAGGAATCTGAGATTTAAAAAGGTCAAGGAACTTACTCATGGCCAAATAGTAGCCTCTTTCTGAGTCCCAGTTCAGCATATTTTTTAATTAAATATGTGACAATAACTAAAAGGCATATCATTAAAGAAGATTCTAAGGCAGGATTCAAAATTTTATAAATTGAATATAAAAATCTATAAACAGTGTATATAACATATATTATAACCATAATCATGGCTCACAAGTACAGGTTGAGCATCTCCCATTCAAAATTCCAAAATCCGGCTTAGCACCTGTGGCTCAAGTGGCTGAGGCGCCAGCCAATACACCTAAGGCGGTGGGTTCGAATCCAGCTCAGCCTGCCAAACAACA